>VYVB01000767.1:0-55281 GCA_009761775.1 Ficus carica | reverse complement strand
AATCAATTCAATTCATGATTAGCCGTTTTCAATCAATCTTATCCATAGCAAAATACTAATTTGGAAGAACTAGTTCTGAAATTTGACGTACAAGGAATTCAATAAGAAACATGCCTGCTAACAAAAGCAACATGTGAGAACATCAATTACGTCATTAAGAGAATACCTTTTATTGAGCCCGTTTTGAAGAAGAAACGACATGATTGATTTAGTCAAGTGGAAGTGAAGCATTTATAGAAATTGATATTTTAGTTTTTGATGATCTTGTTTTTGGCTCCTGTGGCTTGGATAGTTGCTAGTTCTTTTTTGAGTTTGTTGAAAAACTCTTGGTTTTCCTTCCTCTTCTTCAGGGTAATTCCGATGACGGTGAAGAAGAGAAAAAAACCAAAAAACTTCTCAATAAAACTCAAAGAAGAATCAAAACCAACTTGATAATATTCTAAACTCGTGTACATGATCTCCCTAATCACACAAATAGTTTGAATAATTAACTCACTTGAAAGAGGGGCATGCCTCTATTTATAAGCACATTATAGGTTACTTTTAGTAATCCTATCCCGACTCATATATATGCAACCGTTTTACTTACTTTTTTGTAATCCTAATCTTACTTACATTAGAAATAAATGGTGATAATTCTTTTTACTTTTTTTTTTTTTTTTTTCTGTTTTTGATAATTTCTTATGTTTGGAAAAAGATAATACAACCCCGGAAAATAAGTTATACTTGTATCCATAGTATGATATGTTACATGCAAAAAGAATGCAATTGTTTTAGTTACTTTTCAGTAATCCAAATCTTACTTGAATTTAAAAATAGTGAGAATTTCTTTTTATCTTTTTTTTCTCTCTCTCTCTGCTTTTGATAACTTCTTAGGTTTATATAAAGATATTACTATAGCCCCAGAAAATAAGTTTTACTTGTATCCATATTGTGAAATATAGCAAAAGGATATACTACCATTTTGTTACTTCAGTTATCCTAATCTTACTTAAATTCAAAATTGGTCATAATTTCTATTTTTTTTTCAACTATGACATGCAAAAATATATCCTACCGTTTAATAAAAATAATAAAATAATAAATAATATATAACAACAACAACAATAATAATAATGACTAGTATATTATTGTTGTTGTTGTTTAAATTTCATTTGGAAGACGGAAACCGTTGAGGATCCAAAGAAAAAATAATTCGTTGAAAGCTAAAAAGAAAACATTTCATTAATTCAGACTCAATGGACTTCTTTCTTAAAATCCTCTAGAACAATTCCTCCGAAAGGGGCTCTCAGATACAAATAGAAGGTTGAGACAATCCTGAAAATCTGTCATACAGAAATTCAATGACAAAAAATTAAAAATTAGAAAATTCAAATCAAAGGCAGGGACTTCTTTTGTGTATATGATTTCCGCAATCACCCTCCCATCTTAAAATATATTATGCGAGAAAAAAAAAGAAAATAAGTTTATTAAGATTATACACATATATCTTTTAGTGAAGGAATAAAATTGATATCTTAAATTATTGTAATTTTTCTGCATAATTACAGAGATGTAACGAATTCAAGAATTAAATTGTCCTAAATGTTTTATGCTATATATATATATATATGTATTTTAAACTTAGAGGTGGGAATTGGAACTCTTCAAATCAGGTGTGAAACCACGCTATTCAAATTATAATTATAAAGAGTAAACTTAATATTAGTTAAGAAATTTTTAGAAAGAAAAACAATAAAATAAAATAAAAAGGAAATAGATGAAGCGTGGTTGTAGACATAACCTAGTAGCAATATAGGGTAGATTTCAATCCCCCGTAACCCAAAGTTTAAAAAAAAAAAAATTAAGATCGTTTAGGAAAAGTGGTTTCAATAAATTGTCAAACCTCTATCGTCTATAGTACATGAATACCAAGAATTGTCATTTCTTAAAGAAACCAAAATTAAAAAAGGAAGAACGATTCAAAGAAGTCAAATCTCGGAAAAAAGTTTATTTGTAATTTCTTTTCTTTGAATTCATTAAGTATTTAGCAAACAGAATTCCGACTAGCTTGTATTAACATTACAAGTATACATTAATTAAATACCCAAACAAGATATAAAAAATAATAAACAGATATTAAAGAAAAAACAGATATTGAAATTGTAAATAACCAATCACACAACTAACTAGCAATAACCAATCAATTCAATTCGTGATTGATTTAGTTGGGTGGAAGGTGAAGCATTTTATAAGTAAAATTGATAATTTTGTTTTTGAGATCTTTTTTGGCTCCTGTGGCTGGATAGTTGCTAGTTCTTTTTTGAGTTGTGAGAATACTCTTGGTTTTCCTTCCTCTTCTTCAGGTAATTCCGATGACGGTGAAGAAGATGAACAAAAACCAAAAAACATTTCTCAATAAAACTCAAAGAAGAATCAAAACCAACTTGATAATATTCTAACTCGTGTACATGACCTCCCTAATCACACAAATAGTTTGAATAATTAACTCACTTGAAAGAGGGCATGCCTCTATTTATAAGCACATTATAGGTTACTTAGTAATCCTATCCCGATTCATATATATGCAACCGTTTTACTTACTTTTTTGTAATCCTAATCTTACTTACATTAGAAATAAATGGTGATAATTTCTTTTTACTTTTTTTTTTTTCTGTTTTTGATAATTTCTTATGTTTGGAAAAAGATAATACAACCCCCGGAAATAAGTTATACTTGTATCCATAGTATGATATGTTACATGCAAAAAGATGCAATTGTTTTAGTTACTTTTCAGTAATCCTAATCTACTTGAATTTAAAAATAGTGATAATTTCTTTTTATCTTTTTTTTCTCTCTCTCTCTCTCTGCTTTTGATAACTTCTTAGGTTTATATAAAGATATTACTATAGCCCCAGAAAATAAGTTTTACTGTATCCATATTGTGAAATATTATATGCAAAAGGATATACTACCATTTTAGTTACTTTTCAGTTATCCTAATCTTACTTAAATTCAAAATTGGTCATAATTTCTATTTTTGTTTTCAACATATGACATGCAAAAATATATCCTACCGTTTAATAAAAATAATAAAATAATAATATTATAACAACAACAACAATAATAATAATGACTATTATTATTATTATTGTTGTTGTTTAAATTTCATTGGAAGACGGAAACCAGTTGAGGATCCAAAGAAAAAATAATTCGTTTGAAAGCTAAAAAGAAAAACATTCATTAATTTCAGACTCAATGGACTTCTTTCTTAAAATCCTCTAGAACAATTCTCCGAAAAGGGGCTCTCAGATACAAATAGAAGGTTGAGACAATTCTGAAAATCTGTCATACAAGAAATTCAATGACAAAAAATTTAAAAATTAAGAAAATTCAAATCAAAGGCAGGGACTTCTTTTGTGTATATGATTTCCGCAATCACCCTCCCATCTTAAATATATTATGCAGAAAAAAAAAAGAAAAATAAGTTTATTACGATTATACACATATATCTTTTAGTGAAGGAATAAAATTGATATCTTAAATTATTGTAATTTTTTCTGCATAATTACAGAGATGTAACGAATTCAAGAATTAAATTGTCCTAAATGTTTTATGCTATATATATATATATATATATGTATTTTAAACTTAGAGGTGGAATTTGGAACTCTTCAAATCAGGTGTGAAAACCACGCTATTCAAATTATAATTATAAAGAGTAAACTTAATATTAGTTTAAGAAATTTTTAGAAAGAAAAACAATAAAATAAAATAAAAGGAAATAGATGAAGCGTGGTTGTAGACATAACCTAGTAGCAATATCACACTTGACTTTGTCTAAAGGTGTAGAATTTCAATCCCCCGTCCCCAAAGTTAAAAAAAAAAAAATTAAGATCGTTTAAGGAAAAGTGGTTTCAATAAATTTCAAACCTCTATCGTCTGTAGTACATGATACCAAGAATATGTCATTTCTTTAAAGAAACCAAAATTAAAAAAGGAAACGATTTCAAAGAAGTCAAATCTCGGAAAAAAGTTTATTTTGTAATTTCTTTTCTTTGAATTCATTAAGTATTTAGCAAACAGAATTTCCGACTAGCTTATATTACATACAAGTATACATTAATTAAATACCCAAACAAGATATAAAAAATATAAAAAGATATTAAAGAAAAATAGATATCGAAATTACAAATAACCAATCACACAGCTGACTAGCAATAACCAATCAATTCAATTCATGATTAGCCTTTTCAATCAAATCTTATCCATAGCAAAATACTAATTTGGAAAAACTAGTTCTGAAATTTGACGTACAAGGAATTCAATACGAAACAAATGCCTGCTAACAAAAGCAACATGTGAGAACATCAATTACGTCATTAAGAGAATACCTTTTATTGAGCCCTTTTGACGAAGAAACGACATGATTGATTTAGTCAGAGTGGAAGTGAAGCATTTATTAGTAAAATTGATAATTTTAGTTTTTGATGATCTTGTTTTTGCTCCTGTGGCTGGATAGTTTGCTAGTTCTTTTTGAGTTTGTTGAGAATAACTCTTGGTTTTCCTTCCTCTTCTTCAGGGTAATTCCGATGACGGTGAAGAAGATGAACAAAAACCAAAAAACATTCTCAATAAAACTCAAAGAAGAATCAAAACCAACTTGATAATATTCTAAACTCGTGTACATGACCTCCCTAATCACACAAATAGTTTGAATAATTAACTCACTTGAAAGAGGGGCATGCTCTATTTATAAGTACATTATAGGTTACTTTTAGTAATCCTATCCCGACTCATATATATGCAACCGTTTTTACTTACTTTTTTGTAATCCTAATCTTACTTACATTAGAAATAAATGGTGATAATTTCTTTTTACTTTTTTTTTTTTATTTCTGTTTTGATAATTTCTTATGTTTGGAAAAAGATAATACAACCCCGGAAAATAAGTTATACTTGTATCCATAGTATGATATGTTACATGCAAAAGAATGCAATTGTTTTAGTTACTTTTCAGTAATCCTAATCTTACTTGAATTAAAAAATAGTGATAATTTCTTTTTATCTTTTTTTCTCTCTCTCTCTCTGCTTTGATAACTTCTTAGGTTTATATAAAGATATTACTATAGCCCCAGAAAATAAGTTTTACTTGTATCCATATTGTGAAATATTATATGCAAAAGGATATACTACCATTTTAGTTACTTTTCAGTTATCCTAATCTTACTTAAATTCAAAATTGGTCATAATTTCTATTTTTGTTTTCAACATATGACATGCAAAAATATATCCTACCGTTTAATAAAAATAATAAATAATATTATAACAACAACAACAATAATAATAATGACTATTATTATTATTGTTGTTGTTTAAATTTCATTTGGAAGACGGAAACCAGTTGAGGATCCAAAGAAAAAATAATTCGTTGAAAGCTAAAAAGAAAAACATTTCATTAATTTCAGACTCAATGGACTTCTTTCTTAAATCCTCTAGAACAATTCTCCGAAAAGGGGCTCTCAGATACAAATAGAAGGTTGAGACAATTCTGAAAATCTGTCATACAAGAAATTCAATGACAAAAAATTAAAATTAAGAAAATTCAAATCAAAGGCAGGGACTTCTTTTGTGTATATGATTTCCGCAATCACCCTCCCATCTTAAAATATATTATGCAGAAAAAAAAAAATAATATGTTTATTACGATTATACACATATATCTTTAGTGAAGGAATAAAATTGATATCTTAAATTATTGTAATTTTTCTGCATAATTACAGAGATGTAACGAATTCAAGAATTAAATTGTCCTAAATGTTTTATGCTATATATATATATATATATATATATATATATATTTTAAACTTAGAGTGGGAATTGGAACTCTTCAAATCAGGTGTGAAACCACGCTATTCAAATTATAATTATAAAGAGTAAACTTAATATTAGTTTATGAAATTTTTAGAAAGAAAAACAATAAAATAAAATAAAAAGGAAATAGATGAAGCGTGGTTGAAGACATAACCTAGTAGCAATATCACACTTGACTTTGTCTAAAGGTGTAGAATTTCAATCCCCCGTCCCCAAAGTTAAAAAAAAAAAAAATTAAGATCGTTTAAGGAAAAGTGGTTTCAATAAATTTCAAACCTCTATCGTCTATAGTACATGAATACCAAGAATATGTCATTTTCTTCAAAGAAACCAAAATTAAAAAAGGAAACGATTTCAAAGAAGTCAAATCTCGGAAAAAAGTTTATTTTGTAATTTCTTTTCTTTTGAATTCATTAAGTATTTAGCAAAACAGAATTCCGACTAGCTATATTAACATACAAGTATACATTAATTAAATACCCAAACAAGATATAAAAAATAATAAACAGATATTAAAGAAAAAAACAGATATTGAAATTGCAAATAACCAATCACACAACTAACTAGCAATAGCCAATCAATTCAATTCGTGATTGATTTAGTTGGAGTGGAAGTGAAGCATTTTATAGTAAAAATGATAATTTTAGTTTTTGATGATCTTGTTTTTGGCTCCTGTGGCTTGGATAGTTGCTAGTTCTTTTTTGAGTTTGTTGAGAATAACTCTTGGTTTTCCTTCCTCTTCTTCAGGGTAATTCCGATGACGGTGAAGAAGAAGAAGGAAAACGAAAAACCATTATCAATAAAACTCAAAAAGGAATCAAAACCAACTTGATAATATTCTAAACTCGTGTACATGACCTCCCTAATCACACAAAAAGTTTGAATAATTAACTCACTTGAAAGAGGGGCATGCCTCTATTTATAAGCACATTATAGGTTACTTTTAATAATCCTATCCCGACTCATATATATGCAACCGTTTTACTTACTTTTTGTAATCCTAATCTTACTTACATTAGAAATAAATGGTGATAATTTCTTTTTACTTTTTTTTTTAATTTCTGTTTTTGATAATTTCTTATGTTTGGAAAAAGATAATACAACCCCAGAAAATAACTTGTACTTGTATCCATAATATGATATGTTACATGCAAAAAGAATGCAAATTGTTTTAGTTACTTTTCAGTAATCCTAATCTTACTTGAATTCAAAAATAGTGATAATTTTGTTTTTTCTCTCTGCTTTTGATAACTTCTTAGGTTTATATAAATATATTACTATAGCCCCAGAAAATAAGTTTTACTTGTATCCATATTGTGAAATATTATATGCAAAAGGATATACTACCATTTTAGTTACTTTTCAGTTATCCTAATCTTACTTAAATTCAAAATTGGTTATAATTTCTATTTTTGTTTTCAACATATGACATGCAAAAATATATCCTACCGTTTAATAAAAATAATAAAATAATAAATAATAATTATAACAACAACAACAATAATAATAATGACTATTATTATTATTATTGTTGTTGTTTAAATTTCATTCGGAAGACGGAAACCAGTTGAGGATCCAAAGAAAAAATAATTCGCTGAAAGTTAAAAAGAAAAACATTTCATTAATTTCAGACTCAATGGACTTCTTTCTTAAAATCCTCTAGAACAATTCTCCGTAAAGGGGCTCTCAGATACAAATAGAAGGTTGTGACAATTCTGAATATCTGTCATACAAGAAATTCAATGACAAAAAATTTAAAAATTAAGAAAATTCAAATCAAAGGCAGGGACTTCTTTTGTGTATATGATTTCCGCAATCACCCTCCCATCTTAAAATATATTATGCAGAAAAAAAAATAATAATAAGTTTATTACGATTATACACATATATCTTTTAGTGAAGGAATAAAATTGATATCTTAAATTATTGTAATTTTTCTGCATAATTACAGAGATGTAACGAAGTCAATAATTAAATTGTCCTAAATGTTTTATGCTATATATATATATATATATATATATATATATATATATATATATTTTAAACTTAGAAGTGGGAATTGGAACTCTTCAAATCAGGTGTGAAACCACGCTATTCAAATTATAATTATAAAGAGTAAACTTAATATTAGTTTATGAAATTTTTAGAAAGAAAAACAATTAAAAAAAAAAAAAGGAAATAGATGAAGCGTGGTTGTAGACATAACCTAATAGCAATATCACACTTGACTTTGTCTAAAGGTGTAGAATTTCAATCCCCCGTCCCCAAAGTTAAAAAAAAAAAAATTAAGATCGTTTAAGGAAAAGTGGTTTCAATAAATTTCAAACCTCTAACGTCTATAGTACATGAATACCAAGAATATGTCATTTTCTTCAAAGAAACCAAAATTAAAAAAGGAAACGATTTCAAAGAAGTCAAATCTCGGAAAAAAGTTTATTTTGTAATTTCTTTTCTTTTGAATTCATTAAGTATTTAGCAAAACAGAAGATAAATATTATTTAATTTATAAATATTATCAGCATTACAGAAAGTAATGTGAAAGGTAAAGTAGAACTACTCCTAGCCTCCTATCCAGGTAGGATATGTAACGTCTAAAGTAAACCAAAATCACATGCACATATATATAGTACACTATTAGTTAATAAAGCGATAAGAGGGATTAAAAAAAGGTACTTAACTCTTGATTTTTGTCTTTCAATTTTGTGACTCGGATAGACAGATGCTATTCCTTCTTTGAGTTGGTTGAGAACGACTCTTCTTGAACTTGTTGATGCTTACAATCATCAGAAGATTTAGGCGTCAAAAACCTCAAGAAGAAGTTATTTTCAATAGAACTAAAAGAAGAATTCAGCCTTGCTTTCTCTAGCGGCATTCTAAATCATGAACATGATCCATATGAACAAGATAATCTTCTAAGGATGCTTGTTGTCTTATAGAATTCCGACTAGCTTATTAACTTACAAGTATCCATTAATTAAATACCCAACCAAGATATAAAAAATAATAAATATATATTAAAGAAAAAACAGATATTGAAATTGCAAATAACCAATCACACAACTAACTAGCAATAACCAATCAATTCAATTCATGATTGATTTAGTCAGAGTGGAAGTGAAGCATTTTATAAGTAAAAATTGATAATTTTAGTTTTTGATGATCTTGTTTTTGGCTCCTGTGGCTTGGATGGTTGCTAGTTCTTTTTTGAGTTTGTTGAGAATAATTCTTGGTTTCGTTCCTCTTCTTCAGGGTAATTCCGATGACGGTGAAGAAGAGAACCAAAAACCAAAAAACATTCTCAATAAAACTCAAAGAAGAATCAAAACCAACTTGATAATATTCTAAACTCGTGTACATGACCTCCCTAATCACACGAATAGTTTGAATAATTAACTCACTTGAAAGAGGGGCATGCCTCTATTTATAAGCACATTATAGGTTACTTTTAGTTATCCTATCCCGACTCATATATATGCAACCGTTTTACTTACTTTTTTGTAATCCTAATCTTACTTATATTAGAAATAAATGGTGATAATTTCTTTTACTTTTTACTTTTTTTTTTTTTTTCTGTTTTTGATAATTTCTTATGTTTGGAAAAAGATAATACAACCCCGGAAAATAAGTTCTACTTGTATCCATAGTATGATATGTTACATGCAAAAAGAATGCAATTGTTTTAGTTACTTTTCAGTAATCTTAATCTTACTTGAATTCAAAAATAGTGATAATTTCTTTTTTCTTTTTTTTTTTCTTCTCTGCTTTTGATAACTTTTTAGGTTTATATAAAAATATTACTATAACCCCAGAAAATAAGTTTTACTTGTATCCATATTTTGATATATTATATGCAAAAGTATATACTACCATTTTAGTTACTTTTCAGTTATCCTAATCTTACTTAAATTCAAAATTGGTCATAATTTCTATTTTTGCTTTCAACATATGACATGCAAAAATATATCCTACCGTTTAATAATAACAATAATAATAATAATAATAAATAATTATAATAACAACAACAACAAAAATAATAATAACTATTATTATTATTGTTGTTGTTGTTTAAATTTAATTTGGAAGACGGAAACCTTTTGAGGATCCAAAATGTTTTATGCTATTCACATTATATATATATAATATATATAATATAAAGAAAACTTATAAGTGATTTTCAAATAATTTTTAAAAGAAAGTAATTTAAAAAAATAGATTAAACTTGTTTAAAGAAAGTGGTTTCAAGAATGGAAAAAGTACCTAAATGACACAGATTTAAGGATCATTGCATTAACATAACAAAAAAAAAATTAACGCTTAGATTAATATGATACAAAATTAAACTAAAGTAAATTAAAATTTGTATCATGTTGATCAAGATAGGGAGTTTGTATTATGTTGATCAATAGAGAAGCAAAAAAGGTAATTATTTAGGTAATTTTATTCAAACCAAGAATACATCCTCTATAGTTACTTTTAGTAATCCAAATCTTATTCGCATTTGGATATATGAAATATATATATATATATATATATATATTGTAGGCACAACGTAGATATGGACATAAATGGATGTTCCATTTGCCCTCAACCTCGTCCAATTGATATAAAATATTAACAAGGTAGATGGACAAAACCAGAAACCTCTATCTTCACACCGTCTCATTCGAAATGTATCATAGCAAAAGTGATCAAATTTAAGGACTAAACAAATATATATGTTCTTATCAAGTTGTCCTAATACCTGTTCAAGAGAAGATCTATATATGCGTAGCAACTCGAAACCTGTGATAAAATATAGAAGTCGTATGTTATACTAATTTCAAGTACTAGAATACCAACCAAAGCAATGGAACACCAACTCAACTACTTGATTGTGAGAATAAATACCTGTGCGCACTTTTTTCGAGTGCGCCCATCGGAGTAGACATCGAGCTCCAGAAGAAGAAGAAGAAACGACATGGTTGGTATTATCGTAAATAAATTGTCACAATTAATTCGTAGTATGGTTTTGTTGTTGCTGACGTGGCGTATATTATTTTATGATGACTTGTTTGAATTTTGTCGTCAAAAATATGTTGTTAATTGCTGATGTGGATGAAATTATTTGCGACATCACTTTTTATTTATCGTCACAAATGATTATGACGTCAACATATTTGCGACGAAATTAAAAGTCATCGCAAATAATTTTTTTATATATTTAATATTTTTATTTAATAGAAATAAAATTTTAAAGAAATTAAAAATTAAATTTGATATGTAAATAAATAGAATGGAATAATAAAATAAGACATAATATTAGAATTAGTTGTTAAAAGTTTGGATAAAAGTAATAGTATGTAGCACAGAAACATAAATTACAGTATTAAAAGTCTGGATAATAAATTTTAAATAAAACTAGTCTCATAAATTAGCAACATCTCCATCCACTAGTAAAAATTGTTGATTCAATGACGGTTATTAACCGTGGTCTAAAGTTAACATGACAGTTAAACAAACGTCGTGTAATCCACCAACATATAAAGCTTTAAGATACCACAACGGTTAATAAACTGTCGTGGTTAGGCGATATTCCATAACGGTTAACACCGTCATTGAATAGAGAAATAAGACGGCAAATCATGCTAATGCAAAAACTTTACATGGCGGTTTTTACCAAAATCGTCGTGTAAATCCAACCTTACAAGACGGTTTATTTAGCACACCGTCGTGCAAAGTGGGGTTTACATGACGGTTTTGGTGAAAAACCATCGTGTAAAGTCCAACATTAATTAAAATTTTTTTTTGCATTTTTTAGTGATTTCTCTTGGGTGGCCTAACCCGTGTGCTATCCTATACACGACCCATAGTAGGTTTGACAAAATAATAGCTTTATTGTATCAATACAAATACCATCCACTACATTACAAGTTTATATATCACATGTAATGAATTGCATTACAAATTTAGACTATTCTCCCCTAATCGAATTTGTATCATCATCGGTATAAAATGTTTTGCTTTGGAGTAAGTCTAATCCATTAGCATTAGAGACTATGTCCCTCATAAAACCTAAAACAAAAAAAACCACATTCAATACTACCCTCTTGGCGAGGACAAGAACGATCCGTGATTTTTGTTTTATAGTTTCGTCTCTTTTCAATCCTTTATCCGACTTAAAGCTTCTAATCCATTAGGGTCCTAGCAAGTTTGTAAAATTCAAATTAATTAAGATGAATACCATTAAGATGAAACCACAATTTAGCATATGAAAATTTACTTACATATTCATTATATTAGTATAATTGCTCCATTCCTTCTCCTTGCAGTTTCACCATATGATTTTAAACAAGCACACCGAAACCCTTCATCCACGGTGAAAGAAGTAATAGTTTCTTTCCAAATTAGGTCTTTCGTTCTATCTAAATCACGGGATCTCCAATCTTGTATCCATATTTGAACGTGCTCTCTAGCGAGTACACCAATCCAACTCATCAATTCATCACCATGCTTCCCTTCCAGTTGTCATTTCTCGTCAAATGTGACTTCAATTCGTTCTCCTCTTTTATTTACTCTATGGACTCATTTCATTAGAGTTGCCCCTTGTTTACAATCAGAATTGGGATTAAATGGGTCTCTTCTTCGTGGTTTTCCTTTTCTGCATACTCTAGCTCTATTTTGTATCATTTTTCATTGCAACACTCAGCTATATTTATTGCAACATAAACACACAAAACAAACAAATAATCGGTCAAATTCAATCTAATCAAATTCACATTCACCAAGATAACAACAAAGTCAAGCATTCTACACTAAATCTATGTAATTAAAACACCACTTTTTTGCTTGTAAATTAAATAATTCTCCAAATTGCCCCTACAAATGGAAGATTGTCCTATAAAAAAAAATCAGTAGAAAAACACTAGAAACAAATTCCATATAATTAACCAAACAAAATTCCATTTTGGCATTTTATCAAGCATGTGGTAGGCAGAAAAAAAATAGCACTGAATATAGTCTACAAAGATCTCAAACTCCCAATTATTAGCAAAATATAGTTTACAAAGAGCAGCAAAAAAATATTGAACAACAGTAAATAAACAAATTACACTCAAAGAAAGTTACTAAAAAATTGCATGTTTGTATTTTTGTTGGAACTAACTCATCAAGAAATTTCTTGTTTTTTTCTCCACAATTTCTCAGCAACCAAACATTCCACAACAGCCTTGATCAAATTGACTAAAACTCCAATTTCCTAAAAACAGCTAAACCACACAAGATTTAGACATAGAAAGACAACATTTTCTTTCAAGAAAATAAGAAATTAAGCAAAAGAGTCACTTTGCTTTTCTCAGAAGCAAAAGAGTCACGTCTTTTTCCAGACAGCCTTTTGGGAAAAGAGGACGGTAGCGGCGGTAGGAGGAGAGAAAGGGTAGGGCGACGGTGAGAGGGAGGAGAAACCGTTGTGTGGACGAGAGGGAGAGAAAGGGGAGGGCGGCGGCGGTGAGAGGGAGGAGGAAAGAGAGATGAAAATGAGAAAAGTTGAAGGATATCGCGAGGAAAATGAGTTTAATATAGGAGTTACACACGGATTTCAATGCCCAAATTCAAATTTTAAATTTTTTCCTGAAAGTTTACATGATAGTTTCCTGTAGAAACCATTGTGTTATGTTGAGATTACACGACGGTTTAACAAAATTGTAGTTGAAAGTGGAGATTTGATGATGGTTTATTGAAACCGTCGTGTAATCTCTACTTTCAACAATGATTTTCTTAAACTATCGAGTAATTAAAGACTTACACGACGGTGTTTCAAACCATCGTCATATTTGAATATTTATGATGGTTTTCAAATAACTTGCTCCGTTTTGTGTTTTTGACCCATTTTAGATGACGGTGTTTGCAAAATCGTTGTGTAATCTCTGTCATCTATTCCAACATTTGTAATAGAGATCGTCTTCATTTTCATCTTTTTCACTTATCGGTGGGGACGGATGGACTGGTTCAAGAAGAAAAATGGACCGGAAGTTGAGGTTGAGATTTATTCGATGCATAGCATCCATTATCATCATCTGGTTCTTGAACATATTGCAATGGTTGGTGCAAAAATCATTCAAATAGTTATGAACATGCTAGGGGAGTTGTGTCAAAGACGACTCGTCTGACTGTGAACCAGATTAAGTAGAAGCACCTGAGTGGGTCCTTTGTGGGAGTGTCAGTCCAACTCTAGTAACATGTCCTCTGCGCTTACCCAAGACTTGTTACATAATCCCCTTCTCATCAACTACCGGTGCAGATGAACTAGAACCAGCAAACTGTGTACTCTGCATGGTTCTTGCCCCCTCCATCTGGGACTGCAAAGTCAGATTAAAAAGAAAGTAAGAAAAATAATATTGTATATTATTACAAAGATAAGTTAAATATGAAAACATAATGTACAAATATACTTACAAATGCATGTTATGCGTTCGGGTTAACCCAATTCTCCCCTTGTCGGTGCATGTCACCCCAGTTATCTATAACTGATTTTGGTTGCTGGGTATCTGTATTTCCCTGTTCAAGTTGAATGTGATAGAATAATTGCTAAGCCCAAATGAAAAAAAAAAAAAAAAAAAAAAAAAAAAAAAAAAAGATAAAAAGAATTGAAGAAAAAATATCGATGACGGTGTTGGGAGTATGACTTTTTGCCATGCAGGCTGGACCACTTCTGATCATGGTGATTCCGTTGATTTGTCACAGAATTTTTCTGTTTATGATTACAAGAAATTAGTACAACACTTATCATTACAATAAATTACTAAACACCATAAAATATAATGGACAATAACCTGAAAAGTGGGGGACATAAACCTATCGCAGCAATGACCCCATTGTTGGCTACTCCTTTTGTTAATTGAAGGTTTTGCTCTAACAATTGCCTCATTTCCTGCCCCACCCATCTTCTTGAAGTTTATGCAAGGAAATCTTCCAATCCTTGTACTATTTTTTGGCTTCACAATCAACTACATCTTTGATGATGCCATTGTCGCGGTTGTAGTCAAGAATAAACCATTCATGCGACACATTGAAAAATGAAAAAAATTACGTTTATGTTAAGTAGTTAAATAAATAAATCAAACAATAGTTGTCTTGAATAAATACATGCATGCGATTCAGAATCTTGTCATCACCCTCGTCGTTAATAAAGTCATCTTCAATGAGTGACTTGTCTCTCAAGTATGCATCGACATCGGTCGTGATAATATTAGATTTGACATCGGTCCGATTAAATGTTAAAGTTTCGATTTCGGTAGTTCAACTACTAACTAAACATTTTGTGAATTAAAACATAAACTTGTACCCACGTACGTAACTTTTGTGACTCGTTAGTCACATAAAACATCTTTAAATATATATATATATATATATCATTGTTTTTATATTTTTATGAACACTAATGGAAGTATTCTTAATTTTTTTCTCTATTATTTGTTAGTTAAATCCTCTTTTTAATTTTCCAAATCTTAAGTATACAACTTATTTTTAATATTTTAATCTTTTTTAATGCTAATAAAATTATTTCTCCAAATTTTATTTATACAAATTATATTTTAATATTTTTAGTTGTTAATTAAATTATTTTTTCTAATTTTAATTACAAAAATTAGTTATAGATTTTTAAATAATTTATTACTTATTAATTAAATTATTTAATTTTTGGTTAAAGTTATTTTACCAAAATTTTTAAAATTTTTAAAATTTTTACTTAATTTTTTCCAATTTAAATCATAGAAATATTTTACTATTTTGTAATTTATTTAACTATTGGTTATATTATTCTTCCTTATTTATACAAATTATTTGTTACATTGATTATTAATTTTAAGTTTCTTTTTTAATATAATCTCTTCCTATATTAATGTAATTATATCATTTTAACAATTTCATTTATTATTATATTTAATTTTAAAAACCAAAACCTATATCTAAATTATTATCACAATTCCAAAAACCAAAACCACAATCTAATATTCAATATAACCAAATACCAAATCCAAGAACCAAATCAACCAAAAGTCATTTTCATTCACACTAAATTATTATTACAATTCCAAAAACCAAAACTAATATCTAAAATTCAATAACCAATTCAACCAAAATCAACCAAATATTCAACCAACCAATCATCCAAAACAGTAACAAAACTTTCTTTCATCCCAAACAATCAACCAAATCCAACAACCAAAATCCATGATTTTTTTTAAATTCAAAACAATCAACCAAAATCCATAACTTTTTTTACCCACAAAAAAAAAAAACAAAAAAAAAAAAAAAAAAAACTCTTTTCAAAAACTTACACAATCCAAACCCACTAAAACAGGGGCTGGAAGTTTAAGCAGCGGCGAACAAAGAATGGTAGCGACGGCATCTTCGGTTCTAAGGGGAGATTTTTGGGTAGTTTTCTGGATTTTGGGAAGAACTAAATTTAATAAAATCTTCAAGAATTTTGAGAGAGATGGGTGGTTTTTGGGATTTTTTGGGTGACAAACGGCGGAGAGAATGAGAGAGGCTGAGAGGAGAGGAAGGAGAAAATGAAGGGAAACTGATCTGCATTTGAGTTTATAGTCAGTACTATTTGCAACGACTGCGTCGTCACAAATAATTACATAAGTCGTCACAAATAATCACCAAAACGATATCGTCTTGAAAAGTTCATTAAAGAATATTCTGGAGACACTATTTGCAACGACATGAAATTTCATGTCTTCGCAAAAAGTGTCCCCTAAACAACATTGTTTTGAGACATCCGAAAAAGAACCTTCTGGAACCCATATTTGTGATGACAAGTTCAAAGAGTTATCGCAAATAATTTTGGGGAACCGTCATTTTTAACTGCCTTTTTTCACCAAAATTTAAAAAAATTACTATTTGCGATGACTTTTTCTCTATTTCGCCACAAATAATTTTTGGGAACCTCCAAATATGACTGCCTTTTTTTTTTACGAAAATTGAATGAAATAGACTATTTGCGATGACAATGATAAATAGTCGACGTAAATATATCCTATTTATAAATATCTATGTAATGAGTGCTAGCTATGAATAGTCATCGCAAATAGTTGTTATTTGGCACCAAAAAACTTGCCGCCACCTTTTTTTTGGCACCAAGTCATCGTAAATAATGGCCAATCTTGTAAATAGTTTTTTGTAACCATGGGTCGCGTCACAAATACTGGACCTATAAGGACAACATGTCGTTGCAACTAGTAATAGCGATGACATTTCTTTACTTCTAACACGAATATTATTTGGGACGTTGTGTTGTTGCTTATAGTCTAGTATTTGCGACGACTTTAGTCGTCGCAAATGATGATGATTGTAGTAGTGATATTATAGCTTGTATATATATAAGAGTCCATTTATAATACTCCTTATTAATTGTTCTTAGTCCGTGTACATAAGCATATTCACATTAAATATCCTTGTGTTATCTTCTTTTCTCTTTAATTTACTATTGTCTTATTTATTTTTTATTTTTTTGTACATTATAAGTTCTACCTATATCTCCATATAAGTTATACCTCTATCCATATAATGATATAATATATTCACAAAATATATGCTACGTACCGTTTTAGTTACTTTCTAGTAATCCTAATCTTACTTACATTGAAAAATGGTGATAGTTTCTTACTATTTTTTTTTTTTTTTCAGATTTTGATAATTTCTTATGTTTAAATAAAGATATTACAAACCCAAGAAAATAAGTTCTACTTGTATCCATATTATGATATATTAATTGCAAAAAGGATGCTACCATTTTAGTTACTTTTCAGTAATCCTATTCTTGAATTCAAAAATGGTGATAATTTTTTTTTTTCTGCTGCTTTTGATGATTTCCCGTACTAACCCGAGAAAATAAAGTCGGAGCATACTTCTTTTATATTCATCTCAGCTTTGAATTTGAATTTATCATTTTACTGAAAAAAAAAAAAAAAAAATTTCAACTCCCACAAAAGGCTTCAATCATGCATTTTTAAATATATGACAATCACATGTGCAACATGGCAAACAGCTTTGACAAAAACCAATCATCGCTAGAATCTTCCGATCGATCAGCGTAAAGACTTGGTAGCACTAGAGGCATATATCACCAACTCTAGCGAGACCAAAAACACAAAGATGACTCAAATCTGATGGACAACTTCAATTATTTTAAAATAGTTTATTATATATATATATATATATATATTTTTTTTTTTTTTCAGATTTGAAATCTCTATCTTTGAAAAATTATGATTGAGATATCCCGTTATTTGGAAAAGTATCACTTAACTAAACAAGTTTCTTTTTTAAGATGTGAAATAGCATTTCTACCTTTTCAGTTTAAAAATTTACTTAGGGTCTGTTTGGCTCTCGGGTCCAAACTTAAGTTTTTCATCTCAATTTTTTATTTTATTTTCTTAAAAATCAATTAAAAAATATAGCTAGTTTTGAAAAGTCAACCAATTTCATTACAAAAATTCCGTTTTAAACCGGTGTTCTAAACTCAAGCTTAAATGAAAAAGCACATAACTGTAAAAAAAAAAAAAAAAAAAGAACTTCATGTATATTTAACTATACTTAACCTGCTTTATTTATTCATTTATATTGAGATTTCCTTAGAAAACAAATATGCAGTTTTTCATTAAAAAAAAAAATAGAAGGGTGTAACTGTCATTTTATATCTCAGTAAAAAGTGACTAATCGAGGTCGTTAAATAATTTTTTTTTATTTTTAAACAAGGTATTTTAATGAGATTTCTTGAACATCGAGGTACAAAGTTAAACTAGAGATAAAGTACCAAAATGATTTTTTAGGGGGGGAAAAAAACAACAACAACAACGACATTTTGACTATAAACGACATCTTGCCTTAGTTTGGTTCGCCGGTTGGAGATTAAATTTTTAAGTTGGAGTTGATTAACTTTTCAAAAGCTAGTTTTAATTTTTTTTTTTTTTGACTTTTCGAGAAAAAAAAAACTGATATGAAAGGAGAACGACTTTTCATTTTGAAAAAGGAAAATTAAGTTGGGTGGTATTTTTTAATCATCTAATCTAATAGATGGCCCAATTTTTTTTTATTTAGAAAAATTATCGTTTGTCATTTTTCAGATTTAGTTAATCAGTGATTGACTATGAAATTTAATGAGCGACTAATGGTCAATAAATGATTGATTATGAAATTCGGTAATTTACGTTATGATTAATCAGTGGTTGACCGTAAGTCAATCACTGATTGAGTATTATGTGGTCAATCACTAATTGACCATTTAAGATAGTTGATTAACCATTTTAGAAAGGAAAAAAAAGACGTTTTAAATAATTTTTAAATTCTTCGGCCATTTATTAAAAAATTTCTTAAAAAATGCTATTTAGCTATAAATCCCAATGAAAAGAAAAAACGCCATGTCATTTTTTTGGAAACGACAAGAAACCTCAGACAGTTAAAATCCTTTTAATCCGACTCTTGTTTCCACTACTTTTTATTTATTTATTTATTTTTTATTATTATTATTTTGACGAGCCGAACAGAAGCCAAAGACAAGATTATTTTTGGTCGTGACAACTAAGGTAAGCCTCTAAAAATCCTCTCTCTGCAGATATTTTGAACTTTATTTATCTTTTCGGATTTTATAATTTATCTAGTAGAAATATTTGGTAGAATTTGTTGCCAAAAATTAAATATGATGTCAACAATAGCGTTTTGACTTAAATACCTATTGCAAGTTCACAGCACATTTCTCTTGTTTACGAGTTCAGGCCCGCCTTTGACACAAAAAGAATTCGAACTTGATTTAAGTCGAGTATTTTAGGGAAAGAACCAAGTCTGTAGATGGAAATTTATACCACTGGAAGGACAAAAACTGAATTAAGGTTACCTTGGTGGCGTCAAATTGTAAATATTAATTTTTTCCAATAATGCTCTAGATATCCTAAGTGATGCAGAATTGTCAAACTCTGGCCAGCCAACTACAAATTGATTTCTCATATGACTGTTTGAAATAAGATATAGCTCCTATAATTAATACATACAGATTATAGGACAAAGCGAGCAACCTCTTATATTCAATGGTGTTGCAAGTTTGAGGCCAAGAAATATAAACTAAACTAAACGTGAATGGTAGGTAAGGCGCTCGACCTTCTCACTTAATGTTTGGGTTCGAGTCGTCACCATCGCATTGATTGGAGTATATAAGCAATCCACTTCATGAGTGATCCATATGTCATGCGGGGGGAAGAGGATTTATCCCCGGGATTATCTGAGCATTCCAACCTCTACTATTATAACCCTTTTTTTTTTTTGAAAAAAGAAAAATAAATATAAACTAAACATGTCCACAAGATCATACATCAAACATAATTATACTGTGTTTTTCTTTAAAAAAAAAAATTCTTACAAAAGAAAAATATATCACAAATAAATATAAAAGAAAATAAATTAATTAATGCTGACTAAAAAAATATATATCAAACTAAGGAGGGGCATGTCTCTATTTATAGGCACAAGATATACTAATCCTACTCTCATACAGAAAATCCTTATATATCATACCCGTAGTTATTTTTGGTAATCCTACTCCTTATCCTATTGAGTCCGAAAATATTTCCTACTCCTCAACCAATAATAATAATAATAATAATAATAATAATAATGTGTAATTTTCTCTCTTCTTGTTCTTCTTCTTTCTTTTTTTAGGCTAGGTGATATTTTCTTTTCTTTTCTTTTCTTTTCTTTTTTTTTTTTCCAACTATATTTTCTTATATATAGTTATGGATTTTTAAAGTTTGTGTGTTTAAGTTAAAGTTAGAGCTATAAATAGTGAAACTGAATTAACTTTTCAGGGAGAAAAAAAAAAGAAAAAAAATTAAAATTGAGTTGAATTGAATTGAATTTGCTCCTCCAAACAAATGATAAATATTTAGCAGAATAGAAGATAATTAATATTCTCACGAAAAAAGAAAATATAAGATAAATATAATTTAATTTCTAAATATTATCAGCAGTACACATCCAAGTAATGCGAAAGGTAAACTAGACGCTGCACATAACGAATATCAAACTAGACCCTGCTCACACAATATCTAACGTTTCCTACCCACATAGGATATCTAACGTCTAAAGTTAACCAAAATCACATATGCACATAGTACACTACCAGTTAATAAAACGATAAAGAGGGATTGAAAAAAAGGGACTTAACTCTTGATTTTGTATTTCAGTTTTGTGGTTCGAATGGATGGCTGCTAGCTAATCCTTCTTTGAGTTTGTTGAGAACGACTCTTTCTTGAACTTGTTGATGCTTACAAATCATCAAAAGACGTAGGCATCAAGAACCTCAAGAAGAAGTTATTTTCAATAAAACTGAAAGAAGAATTCAGCCTTGCTTTCTCTTGCGGCACTTTAAATCATGAATATGATCTTAAATTAACAAGATAATCTTCTAATGATGCTTGCTGTCTATAGAAATCCGACTAGCTTATTAACATACAAGTATTAATTAATTGAATACTCAAACAAGATATCAAAAATAATAATAAAAAATTATTGAAAAAAAAAAAAACAGATATTGAAATTGCAAATAAATTGCTGAAGCCACTACTACAAAAGATAGATTACACGACGGTTTTTTACCATCGTGTAAAGTTTACACGACGGTTACCCAACCGTCATGTAATCCAGTGTCGTGGAAGATAACACGACGGTTATTGAACTGTCGTGGTATCTCAATGTTACACGACGGTTAAAAACCGTCGTCGAAACAAGGTACACCGTAATATATACAAGTAATATAGAGACATTACACGACGGTACTTGGCCGAATCGTCGTGTAATGCGGACATTACACGACGGTTCTTGGTCGAACCGTCGTGTAATGTCCGCATTACACGACGGTACTTGGCCGAACCGTCGTGTAATGCGGACATTACACGACAGGTCGTGTCCGAACCGTCGTGTAATGTCCACATTACACGACGGTACTTGGCCGAACCGTCGTGTAATGCGGACATTACACGACGGTACTTGGCCGAACCGTCGTGTAATGCGGACATTACACGACGGTTCTTGGTCGAACCGTCGTGTAATGTCCGCATTACACGACGGTACTTGGCCGAACCGTCGTGTAATGCGGACATTACACGACGGGTCTTGTCCGAACCGTCGTGTAATGTCCACATTACACGACGGTACTTGGCCGAACCGTCGTGTAATGCGGACATTACACGACGGTTCTTGGCCGAACCGTCGTGTAATGCGGACATTACACGACGGTACTTGGCCGAACCGTCGTGTAATGTCTCTTTTATTAAAAAAAAAAAAATTATGGTTTTTTGGTGATTTTTCACGGTTGGCCTAACCTGTATGTTATCCAATACACGATCCAAGATGGTAACTTCAATTATCAAAGTAAAATTACATACCAATTTTTACATTACAAGTTCACATATCATAATTAATAAATTACATTACATAGCTAGCCCATTCTCCCCTAATCAAATTCAAATCCTCAGAAGTAAAAAATTCTTTACTTTCAAGTACATCAATTCCATTCAACACTATGTCCCTCATAAAACCAAAAATAAAATAACCACATTCAACACTTCCCTCTTGGAGAGGACAAGGACGGTTCGAGATTTTTGTTTTACAGTCTCGTCTCCTTCTTCTAATCCCTTCTCCGGTCATAATCTTCCAATCCGTTAGGGCCCTAGCAAATTGATAAAGTTCAAACTAATTAAGATGTATATAATTAAGATTAAATAAAAAAAACTCATTCAGGTATTTCATCGAGTATATTGTGGGCGCAAAAAATTTTTGTTGAAAAATGTGTGTAAAGTGCCAAAACCAATCACAAACCATTCATCTACAAAGAGCAACATTAAAAACAAAAACATTCATGTTCAAAAATGGATATTTAATGGAAAACAACAATACAAGTTTATATACGAAGTCACCTTGATTTTCTTTTAAATAGAATATGCACGGCCACACGAAGAGGGAGGCAACGGCGGCTTGACCGAATTCTAAAAGAGTGGTGGCAACGGGTTGGTGAAGGATGTGGGTACTTGAGAAATTTAGAGAGTATGAAGAGAGAACTTAAGAAATTCGTGCGGAGATGAAGAGAAACGAGGAGGAAATTGTATTTAAGTTATAGGTTTTGGCGCGTGGATTTCGAAAAATTAAATTTGAAAATTTTTAAAATTTTTAGAAGATTACACGACGGTCTATTTAGAACCGTCGTGTAATACCGGGGATTACACGACGGTCCCCCGGGACCGTCGTGTAATGTCCCCCCGAGGGAGGGATTACACGACGGTCCCCCGGGACCGTCGTGTAATCCTCCTTCGAGGGGCGGATTACACGACGGTCCATCGGGACCGTCGTGTAATGTCCCCCCCGAGGGTGGGATTACACGATGGTCCCTCCCTGGACCGTCGTGTAATCCTCCTTCGAGGGGCGGATTACACGACGGTCCCGGGGGACCGTCGTGTAATCCTCCTTCGAAAGGCGGATTACACGACGGTCCCTCGGGACCGTCGTGTAATGTCCCCCCCGAGGGTGGGATTACACGACGGTCCCCCGGGACCGTCGTGTAATCCTCCTTCGAGGGGCGGATTACACGACGGTCCCGGGGGACCGTCGTGTAATGTCCCCCCGAGGGAGGGATTACACGACGGTCCCCCGGGACCGTCGTGTAATCCTCCTTCGAGGGGCGGATTACACGACGGTCCCGGGGGACCGTCGTGTAATGTCCCCCCGATGGATGGATTAGACGACGGTCCCCCCGGGACCGTCGTGTAATGTCCCCCCGATGGATGGATTACACGACGGTCCCCCGGGACCGTCGTGTAATCCTCCTTCGAGGGGTGGATTACACGACGGTCCCGGGGGACCGTCGTGTAATGTCCCCCCCGAGGGTGGGATTACACGACGGTCCTCCGGGACCGTCGTGTAATGTCCCCCCGAAGGAGGGATTACACGACGGTCCCCCGGGACCGTCGTGTAATCCTCCTTCGAGGGGCGGATTACACGACGGTCCCGGGGGACCGTCGTGTAATGTCCCCCCGAGGGATGGATTACACGACGGTCCCCCGGGACCATCGTGTAATCCTCCTTCGAGGGGCGGATTACACGACGGTCCCCCGGAACCGTCGTGTAAAGTGCGCCTTTAAACGACGGTTCCAAGGAACCGTCGTGTAATCTCCGTCGTGTAATCTATTTTTTGTAGTAGTGAGCATTTATTAATTAATATGCAAAAATAATATAAAACTCTAAGGAGGGGGTGCCTCTATTTATAGGCAAGAGATATGCCACATTCGTAGGTACTCTTAGTAATCCTAATCTTACTCACATTCGGATATGTTAGGATAAGCATAAAATACAAGAAATATTTGTTTTTTAAATGTGATAATTTCTAATATTTGTTTGCTAATAATAATTCTTAAATCTTATAGCTTAATAATTCTTAAATCTAAGTGGGACAGTGTTGTCCGCTTTTTCATAATAAAAGAATCATTTCTACATTATAGCTTAAAAATTTTTTTAAAAGAATATTTCACAGCTAGCCTAGAATTTGAATTTACCATTTACTGAAAAAAATTTTGAATTCATTATATTCGTTGAAAAAAAAAAAAAGAAGAAGGATTAGTCCCATTTCTCCAAGAAAGAGAAAACGAAGTTTTATTTATCTCAAACATTCTTCGCTTTGAAACAATAGCATCAAGCATGCAGCCCCGTTTCTGCTCCATCCTCACATCATCTGTGAACAATAAATGCCAGTTGATATTCTTCATTGCGGGCAGGATGTAATGTTAAACTCGATCATCAAATGAAGAGAATATAGAATTTTAAGAAAACAAGGGGGAATAGAACTCTGTAAATCTAAAGGAGGTAGATTAGCTAAACAAAAGAAAATGGAAAGAATTAATGCTCTACGAAAAATCGCCTTATGCAAAGATAGCATATGGAGCCCCTGTATGGTCTACGATATTTGCAAGTTGTTTCATTAAGGGTATTTTAGGGATTTCACATGTAATTTCAGTTGCCCTATGTTTTCTTTATAAAAGGGGGCACCCTATATAATTAGGTTTATTATATGAGAGGTTAAAGAAAAAAAGAAAAAAAAAACATAGAGTGTGAGGGTGCAAATTTCTTTTGTAAACTTCTTGACCATCATAGTGAATTACTGTACCCGCTGAACCAGGACATAGTTTTTAATTGAGGGAACCTGTATAAAAATTTGTGAATTTTTTGAATTGTTTATTTTTCTTCTGTGACTTTATTGCTCCCAATAACATAGTATTAGGGCGCCAATTATTAACATATTGACCAATCGGAACTGCCCCCAGGGATCTACCCTTTTTGCTCAAAATATGTCTAAGAGCCGTTAAAAATATAAAGTATAAAGAAACGAACAAGTTCAATATACTAAACAAAATATTACAAGGAGGTAAAATAAAAATAATTACAGTAAGAAGTTCAACCTTAACCCAAATGAAATTTTATGAAGACGATGAACGTCGAGGCATATGTAATACACACTTTCCTGAAAATAGATCTGTCCCCTCCGATAAGTGCTCAAGGATTCAATGGGCGTTTGTCTCCCAACATACAACAACTAGCAGCAGCAAATACCGCTGCCGTGAACTTTAACCTGTGTCTTCCTTCTATCACCAAGAGTACTTACAAAACTCTAACACAGAACCTAAACCAAAGAACATAGAAAAAAAAATGAGGGTTTTTGATTGTGTTTGTGTGTCGCTAAACTCGATGCGGAAGACTCCTTATATAGGCTGCATAATGCGATATTACAAAACCAGAATTAACAGGTTTTTAATCCTGGATTAAGGATAATGATGCATCCATTCATCTTTAAAATTAATCTTTTGATTAATTACATGATTAATCATGCACTAGTGCTCCAAATAAATCATGCAGTAATACCCAGAAATATCTACAACTTTATCTGTTGATATTTCGATTTAATAATAATAAAAAATAAATTCGATATATGTTTAATAATACAAATTAAAAATTTGAAAAATGTAGCTTGCATGAGCGCAAGCTTTAAGGACCGACATTCGTGTCAGCCACGTCGTATAAGTGCACACATTGGTCCCCTAACCCATCGGGATAGTGATTTGCACCCCCCTACGTGTGAGAGAGCCTCTTAGGTACACCATCTTACCGAAGTCCAAAAGTGCTATCACTTATAAACTCCACTATACCATTATGTCCAAGCAATGTGGGACTCCACATTCTTAGCATCTTTTCCAACAAAATCCAATTCCAATGGGCACACTTTTAGGATCAATTTCTCATTCATCTGATTACCATTTTGAGCTTATGAATATACGAGTTCGATCTCCTTGCTAAGAAGAACGTAAATCCACCAAGACCCGTTACCTATATAGAGTTGGTCCTGCTCAAATTTGGACCTCAAATGGCTCCTTAAAATGGTTTGAAAACCATTTTTACCAACAATCCCCGACATAAATGAGACTGATCGACGATAAGGGAAAACAAAAGACACTACATGGTGATAGAGTTCTACGGTTAATACCTGCACATGAAAGATAGGCGTTACTTGAAATTTCCTTTGTGAAAGTATATTTACTCTATTGGTGGACAAGTTGACGTGATGTCCTTAAACCGCTATGTCATTTGTGTAAACATACCTCACGTATATATTTTCCTGACAAAGTTTCAGTTCTCATGGTTACATTCATTTTGGCTGTGAACATCTTCCTGGTTTTGTGAGAGTTTATAAAGAATTGTCTAACGGTATTATGTCGTCGGCGAATGTGTATTGACTTACCGTTGTACATCACATTTTGTGCCCTGCTAATAGCAGATTGATTATCACAGTGTATGCATATTACAAGTATAAGTTTTGGCCATTCAAGAATATCCTCCAAGAAATGTCGTAGCCACTCAACCTCTTCGCCTTACGATTGCTAGTTATGAGTTTTTTATTTTTTTTTATTTTTTTATTATATATATATATATTTAAGAAAAACCAATTTGGGGACCCAATTCAGTTTGGGTGGGTCTCATATTAAAAGCAAATTGGTTTGGACAAGTTTTCTACCTCTAATTAACTTATATCAAGTAAAATTACTTTGTTACCTTTAATGGCACTTAAAAACAAAAACAAGCTTGTTCGTTGGCGAGATCCTTCTGCTTACTCGTCGTGACAATTAAGGTAAGCCTCTAAAATCCTCTCTCTACATAAATTTTGAACTTTATCTATGTTTTCTGATTTTAGAATTTTTTAGAAAAAATTCCTGGTAGAATTTTTTGGCTAGGTTTTCGTTCTTATTCCCTCTTGTGGGCAAATTTTTTTTATTTTTTATTTTTCCTTCAATAGCAGGTCCACTTTCAATTTGAAAATATACATTTGTTTTTGTTTTTGTTTCAGTATGCTTCGTTTTCTTTATATGTTTTGTTTTGTTTTGTTTTGTTTTTTTGTTAATTTTTTTTTTCTCTGAGTAATAAACTGGTTCTTTTATACATATGTACTAAAACCAGTGATGGCAAGGAGAAATTATGAAATGCCAGATGAGGTTTGGAGGAAATCCTGTCGTGGGTTCCTTTAGAGTCTCTGATTCGATTCAAGTGCGTAAGTAAATCATGGAATGCTCTCATCAATTCTCTCATCGAAGACTCTGCTTTTGTCAACAAGCACCTCCACAATGTCTACATCGATCCCTTTTCCTCTCCCTTTTCCTCTTTTCTCTCCCTTTTCCTCTTTTCTCCTCTTCCCCCGCCGTGTCTAGTCCCGGTCCTTATCGAAGAATGCTTTTGATCTAGTCTCGTCGCTATGCGTATCCATTGATGATGTTGCAACTGATCGCATTTGCGGACGTCGCATTTCACCCGTTCTTCCGCTGCGTATATATGCCGGATATGAGTGCTTTCCCTATATGCCATTGTAATGGCATCATTTGTGTAACTGCCCTCAATGGTGACATGGTTTTGTGGAATCCAGCAATGAAGAAATTCAGGACCATTCCGAAGCCAGTCTGTGTTTGTAATGATGGGTTAATGTTGGCAGTTGTTGGAATTGGATTTGGGTACGACTCGAGAGCTGATGACTACAAGGTTGTTAGTATTGTGATTGAAATGACCAGGGATATTGGGTTATGGCTTCTAAGAGCCAATTTATATAGAGCGAAGACTGATTCTTGGAGAGAGATTGGAATTCATCCGCAATCGAACGAATTTCCGTTTTTTGACACGGCCATATTTTGCAAAGGAGTGATTTATTAGACCATCCTGAATCCTAGTTCTTGTTCCTTTGGGATCGTTTCTTTTGACATGGCTGATGATCTATTTCGTATTATACAACTTCCGGATAATGTTCGTAAAGAAGAAGAAAATATCAAAATTGCACCTTGGAACGACTCTGTTTCTTTGTTTTCTTATCCTCGTGGTCATGAACGGGCTTACATTTCCATTAATGAATGGGTGATAGATAAAGAAACTAACCCCTAGAAGGTGTTGCTAGACCATGGATATTCTAGAAGAATGATGAGCTTCTCATGGAATGTACTGATAATCGGTTAATCTCATACAATCTTCAGAACCAAATGCTAAGAAATATTGCTATTCGAGGGGCAGAAAGAGATCCTCCTTTTCGAGGCAGCCGTTGGATTCTTCCATATGTGAAGAGTATGGTATCTGTATAGGAGGAGAACATACTTTTTAGTCACGAAGGTAATTGATATTATCACATCCTGATGCTGGAACTAAGCTTGTGTAAAACTTTTTTTTACTCTGATCATTTTAAATGCTGTTTTCTCTGTTATTTTAGTATGTAAACCCGATTTTACCACAACGGTGGGTTGCGGAAGTTCTGATGTACCACTTGAATGAATGATTTAGTGTTTGGTTTGGTGGCCGGAGATTCCATAATAAAAGTTTAATTTTGGTTTGATCCGAGTGAATTTGTGCAACTACCTATGTTTTGACTAAATGCTGTGATAGCTAAACTGTGTTGCAGAGACATAAAAAAAGTGTATCCTTGTCCACCCGAGAAACTGTATCCATGTCCACCTGAGTTTGCATATGTTAGTATTACTTCCTCGCATAAATATTTTTTACTCTTTGCATAGGTAAACTTTATATAAGACGTTTTGGACATCAGATTACTTCTTTTTTCTTAAAACCCTCTACATATATAATTCTCAGAAAAGAGATAAATAGAAGGAAGAGACAATTCTGAAAATCTGACTTACAAGAAATTCAAAGACAAAAAATCTAAAACAAAAATTAAGTAACAGAAACAGATCTAGTTAGAACACTAATCTTTAAAGGAAATTGATAACACTAATCTTAGTGTCATTAGCAAAAAATAAATTTTTTTTAAAAAAAGTCTCAATTTAAAATAAATTAAAATAATAACATTTATAAAAACTTGGATTGAGTTCTTCATCTTGTCTTCTGCTCCCATGATTTGAACAATTGCTAGTCCTTCTTTAAGTTCGCTGAGAAATAACTCGTCCTTGTTCTTGTTGTTGTTCAAATAACTTTTGATTAATCACTACTATGAAGAACAAGAAGAACAAGAAGAACCATTCTCAATGAAACTCAAAGAAGACTTCGAACTTGATCTCTTTATCGTGTACATGATTTCCCTAATCACCCTTCCTTCTTGGAATATATCGTATAAAACTAACTCACACACTTTTGAAAGAAAGCTGTTCCTATTTATAGGCATAACATATATATACATGTATGTTTGTGTGTGTGTGTGTGTGTGTATATATATATATCCTACCCCTATCATTACCTTTAATAATTCCAATCCTACTGATATTCAGAGTCCGAGACATAATATACATTGATATGCTACCTCTATAGTTACTTTTATTAACCCTAGTCCTTCTCACATTCGGACATATTAATTTTACATGCATTTGGATATATTAGTTTTACCCATATTGGAATATATTACGGGTACAAGATATTTACTTTTAGTAGTCCTGATCTTGCTTAATTTAGTTTAAAGACGTTTCTGCCATTGGTAATCTCTTATATATATTTACTCGAATTGTACTTCAAAATCAAAATCAAAATAAACACCCTACAAAATAATCCGCTGTAGCACATTGGTTAATACTATATAAAAAAACCCTAGAAAATAAAGTCGGAATATGTTGCAAGGCTTTCATAATATAACTTTATTTATTATTTAATACTTTAGATATATTCTACTAGCATATTTTATTTTTATTTTTATTTTTGTTTTTATTTTCTTTGAATAATTGAATGTTTTTGGCTCCTGTCATTGGTTACCAAAATATTCTTGTAGAATTTTTTGGATATTCTATTATATTTTTAAAAACATTGGTAGCCAGATGTTATCAACTCCGGTCACTCGCACAAGTCAAATATTCTAATAGAATATTTTTTTATATTCTACTGTTTTGTTTTGTTTTGTTTTTGTTTTTGTTTTTTTTTTTTTTTTTTTTGTTTTTTTTTTTTTTTTGTTGGTTCTCAACATAAGTGATCATACATGTGATAGATTTTTTTTTATTTTTTATTTTTTTTTATTTATGTTTTTCGTTTTTTCCTTTTTGCAACTAAATTCCTTTTAGTTTGTAATCTATCCAAAAATTATTCTAGCACTAAAATGTGTGAGTTAGCTATTTTAGTGATCATTCGATAACTTTTTTACGATTCGACGTTAAAAATAAATAAAATTTTTAAAAAACCTCTATCAACAAGAATTCAATTTCAATTCATCGTATCATATTTGAATCAAATATGCTTAAAAGGTTCTTGATATAACATAATTGTGATCCCATACACTATTCTAATTTATGGTGAAGAATTCAAATCCCTCATCCTCAAGTTCAAAAAAAAAAAAAAAAAAAAAAAAAAAGAGAGAGAGGAGGAAACATACAAGAAAATTTTCAAAATTTTAACGAAATTTAGGACTTGTTTCGCTATGTGACTTAAACAATAGTTGTTCAACACTATTTTTGTTCTATAAAATCTAAGAAAGGTGTTTGACTATTTTTTTAGAATGGTTTTTATAAAACAAAATCACAAATATATAGAAATTACAGAAAACAACATTTTGTAATTATGGTGTTTTCTAAAAATAATTTTTAGTATAACACATTTTTTTAAAAATTCCTATAGATGTAGGGTTAGGCTTGAGATTGGGCTTTAGGGTTAGGCTTCGAACTTGGGGTAAGGGGTTAGATTTTGAGCCAGGATCAGAATCGGGATCGATTTTGGGATTGGAGTCATGTTTGTGGTTGGGTCTCAAGATTGGAATTGGAGTTAGGTGTAGGACTTGGTTTCAAGGTTGGGTTTCAAGCCTATTGTAACACCCGAATTTCTTCAGTTCATATTTTATAGAAATTTCGTGTAAATATTTACCGTAATCGGTATTTCATGAGGAAGTTCGTTCTAGAACTTAATTTTGTGACAAGAGTTCTTAAGATTTATTAAGACTCAAAAACAAATTGCATGAACTCGCAAAAGACCTTTATAAGTGAAAGGAGGTCGTATTTGCACATTTCAAGACAAGTCGACGTTGACCAATAAGTCAGTTAGACCTAAACGGTCGAAAACGTCAAACAAGAATTTTATGATCGCAGTACAAGTGAAATTACTGCTAAAAACTCATTTCTTGATCAAGATGAGTTTGAATAGAATTAAAATCACCTTAGAAAAATCAAGCATACTAAGCTAGAGTTCAGGGCGAAAGGATTCGGAAAAATAAGAGAAAAATTTTTCCGATCGAGTTTTTCACAGATCAAAATTTTAAATGCAATGTAATTTTCGATACTGGGTATTTAAGCACCTCAGTATTAAAATTTATTGCAATGTGTTGAAATTACACAATTTTTCAAAAATATTGAACCAAACAAGCCATTAAGCTTAATTACATCACAATTAAGCTAAGTTAGGACATAACCCTTCACACACTTGGACCAATGAGCATGTGACACCTCATCTATGAGTTGTCAACCACTCCCCATTTCTCTCCCCCTCATGGCCGGCCACTCCAAGCCCCTTTGGGCAATAGCTTGCAAAAATTGGAGGACCAAATACCAAGATTGGAAGCAAATTTGCCTTGAAAAAGAAAGCTAGGATTTCCCCTAGCTAGAGGCACTATTCCTAGGGATTTCAAACCCCAAAAAGACAGCAGCCTTAACCCTCTTTCTCAGCCATAACCTTCAGAAAATCTCCTCCAAAAATCCGAGAGAGAGAGAGAGAGAAAGAGAGAGAGAATCAAGGGAGTTAAGCCAAAAATTTTGGTGAGAAAACCCCCTAAAGCCTTTGGTTTTCTTGTGAGTTCAAAGGAGAGATTTGTTCAAAAAAATTTCCCCTCTCTTTCCCATCTTGCCGAGTGTTTGGGAGCTGAGAAAATCCAATTAAGAAAAAAATTTCGGGTTTTGGCTAAAATCAAGGGTTGAGTGAGGGTGTGATCTAGAGCCAAGGAAGAGAGAAAAACCAACCATTTGGTGAGTTGGAGCTTGAGGAGATCCACGGATTTAAGGTAAGATTTTTGGTCATTTTCTTTTCTTTGCCAAGGTTGATTGGGGGAGGAAGTTAACAAATTTTTGTGACAATTTTTGAGGTCCAAACCGTGCCCTTTGGAGGCAAATTTTCGACTAAGATCAAGCTTGTGACCCCCGGATTTTTGAGGTAAAAATCCGAACTTACCCTAGTTTTTGGTTCAAATTTTTGGTTCATTTTTCTCAAGGGTTTTACCGTGTATTTCAAGCCAAAAAGTTGTAAGAGCTTAAGCTCATAATTTTCGGTTTTAGCCCTAAATAGCTTAGGTTATATTTTATGCTTGATTTAGGTTTTTGAGGTGATTATTTTGCATGTTTGGTTGGATATATGATCTATGATTTTTTGTGTGCTAGAGATGCATGCTAGGGTTTTTATTTAAGGGTTTTATGTCCCTAATATGTTTATCAAATTCTAGATGCATGTTCTAGGGTTTGTATGATGTTATGGTTGAGTTTTGTTGTATGTATGTTTCTCTCTCAAACCGTGGACCAAGGGGTCTCGGCCTTGAGTCGAATCCGAAAGCACGGAATTTAAAATTTTATGTGTATGAGGGACGTTAGAGGACGTGCATGTGTTAGTAGGTCCCGCATTGGGCGGTCGAGCTAGAACGACGCATAGAGACGTAAAATTTGGACTAACACCAAAACTGCTCTCGGGTCCAACACCCGGCAGCTCGGAAAAGTGGAATTTACAGGTCCTTATAGGCCGAATGGATAAAAACTTAAAACACGAAAGTTGTTCATTAGGGTGTTTCCTAGGGGACAGTGCAGGACAGATTTCGAAAATAGGGCTCCAATGGCCTTTGTTTTTAAGAAAAACCGAGAACTGGTCAGGGTGACCAAGTTCCAACGATTCACATGTGTTCAAACAAAAACTGGTATCAATTGAGCCAGAATCAGAGAATGTTCAAAACATTAAAGTTTTAGATCTTTTTGTTAACTACAACTTTTTTGAAGAAAGCGTTTCCAAATTCGTTTTAGATTTTAAGTTATGAATTTTCAAACAAAAGCCGTGCAGTGAGCAAAATCTCATGCACGGGATTGTCTAGACCAATGACTAGGAAAAACGTTTTCTAACTCTCAAACATCATTTTCAAACCCGAAAACCGTTCCAAAGGCGGTTTTCGATCCCCAAATGTTTTATAGAAATATTTTCAAGTGTTTGGTAATTTTCAAGACAAGTTTGGGTGCTATTTACCGAACTTACTTAAATAAACAAGAAAATGATATTTTTAAACAAGTTCAAGGTTTTCAAGATTAAAATGAGTAAGATACTGCGTTAGTAGCCGGAAAATTATTCCGAGTTACTAGGGCCCTGCCCAACCCAGAGTTAACCTTGCGGATTAAGGTTTAAGTTAAGATTATGATTCTCTACATGAACCCTTAATTAATATTTCTGTTGTGGGTTACGCCGTGTGACCCCTTCACATGTGATTAGTAGAGGGACATATAACATATATATATATATATATGTTGGTTTTATCCGACATTAAACGATCCTAGAATAGAGACCTCACGTGTAAACGTCCATGGGCAGGAGGTGACCTGCGAGCGTGCTCGGGAACGGAAATTCGATCACGCGAACAACGAAGACAAGGTAAGTACAACGCCGCCTACAGCATAGGCTAGAGTTGTATGTTTACCTAACATGTTTGCTTTACACTGTTTAAGTGTTATTTGATGATTTGCTCGATGGTTGCAATATGCTTACTGTATGATGAATGTTTCAAGTATTGTTATTATGCTTACATGAAAAAGTACGCATGTCCATGCATTGATAGAACATGAGATTAGGAGACAACATATAAGTATGCTCACTCATCTATCAAGTGGAAAGATGTCAAGAAAGACATACAAACAGAACGTTTGAGAAAAGGCCACAAGAGCCAGTGTCGTGCCCCCTGATGACGATCGGGTCGAAAACTTGGGTAATCTCCTCAAGTTGCGCGCCGGGTACGTGCACATCAAGTTAACGGGCCCACAAGTAAAATCAACAAGATAAAGTTTGATACAAGAAAGCAAGCATAACTGGACATAAACGGTTCATGCATTTCACGATAGAATGTCAAGTTTAAGATGAAGAAGTCGATGATATGATGCCATGTTTATGCTTTCATGTTTAAGATGCCATGTAAAAGGTTATGTATGTTTCATTTAATTAGTTAGCGGTATAGGAGTTGTACTTGCTGAGCTTTCGCTCATTGTTTGAAGTTTATGCTGTAGGTAAACAGTCGGTTTTGAATTAACTGCATGGTGGAGGGTGAAGCCGGTGGCTGTGAAATGATGAACGGGTTGGGGTTCGCAACTCAGAAAGATTTCATTAATAAATCTATTTTGAGAAAACAGACAATTATTTTATTTACGTATGAGTGTATGTAAATAATTTCTAAGTATAATGCTTCCGCTATTAATATAAAAAAAAAAAAATCCCCACTATTTTCAGGATTAAAAATGGGATAAAACAAGTTTAAGTTCAAGTAAGTTATGTCAAGTGACGGCCTGTGCAAGGCGGGTCGTCACAGATTGGTATCAGAGCGGGTTCCCTGCGACATCATTTCACGGTCTGCCTGCCATCGCCGCCACCATATGTAAGTTTAGATTTACTTTATGTTTTATATGTGTATGCTTATAGTTAAGTATTGCGTGTTAGATACGGTACGATGGACCCCATGATGACCGAAGAGGATAGAGACTCTGTTACGGTTTTCTTCCGCGCACACCCCCTATCCTTTGACAGCACGAGGCGTACAGTGCACGTCGAGGCGTGGCTCCACGATATGGAGCAAACATTCTTGATGTGTCACATCCCGGACTATCTGGAAATCATGCTCGCTGGTAAATGTCTTTACGGAGATGCGCGGCTATGGTGGATCGATATTGGTGAGCGTCAGGTGCCTAGTCGCACCTGGGCGGAATTTCGTGCGGTGATGTTAGAGCGCTACGGACCACTCCCACCCAGAGATGAGGGTGCACCTGCTAGAGATCCGGATATTTACCGTGATATGCGTCATACACGGTATCAGGTGTTATCTCAGGCCTGGCACGCATACCCGGGTGAGACGATAAGCCACTACTGGTGGAGGTTTGAGGAGATGATGCATCCCCATGTACCCCAGGATCTTCCAGAGCCCCAGTTAGAGGCAGTAACTTTACTAGTGAACGGAACGCCGCCTCACATCAGACAGCATGTTCCGCAGCCTACCCTCCACTCGACCGTCGCTGGAACCCTCGACGATATCTTAGCGGCAGAGATTATTGCTCAAAACGCCGGGAATGATGCTCCAGCGAACCCTGAGCAGCCCCCAGTCGATGATGCTGATGAGCCTGAGCCACTGTATGAGGTGGGGCCGCATGCCGGCGAGGACGAAGAGCCACAGTATGAGGTCGGACCACTTGAGGATGAGATGGAGCACGACCAGAACCCACTCATCATCATATCCAGTGATGATGAAGATGAGGAGGACGACGATGAAGACATGGAAGATCCCGAGGAGATTCCGGACGACGAGGAGGATCCCGAAGAGTTTCCCCTCGAGGACGAGCCACATCACATCGTTCCAGATGACGGGGACTGGGAAGACGATTTAGGGGACGACACGGATTCCGATATATCCGCGCTTGAGATCGAGGTCATCCGTTAGATTAGGGCCGTTTTGTTTTGTACCCTCTTTCTTTTGTACTAGAATTTTATTTATATTTTGTTATGTACATTCGGACGTTAGGATGTACCTTATGTATGATGAAAAGTGTTAGATCACTTCCATCTTGATGTTTTAAACCATGTGTATGTTTGGTAAAGTGACCAGTATTTTTGAAATTATGTATATATATCAGTACCCGGCACCTTTTTGAAAAAAAAAAATGCCGAGGGAATCATGTATTTTGAAAAGCCTTGTATTTTGATTATGTACAAAGAGACCGTGCAGACACGGGTTAAATGAAATCAAATGATATTTTCATTTCTCTTTACGAGTTTCTTTTTACAAGTAAATATGTCATTAAATATCTGCCTTTGAGTTATGGCAAGATACAAGTATATTATGATGTTACATGCATGTTGTGATGTTTTATGATGTAATGATAATAATTATATGAAAGAAGAGATGTGATTAATATCTTTTCTTGCTATAGAGGTTACAAGATGGTACGTCCGAGGAGAACAATGCCGGTAAATCCTCCAGCACAGGATTTGACCGCCATACTTGCAAATATACAGCTCCAGCTGCAAGAGCAGCAACAAGAGATGACTCTTATTCGGGAGCAGCTAGCTCAGCAGAATCAGGGACCCAGAGTCCAAGAGGTTCCACCACCGGCACAGCCAGTCCCTCCGGCAGTGCCGCCAGTGCAACCTATTCCTCCCGTAGCACCCCAAGTGCCGAATATTCCTCCGGTAGCCCAACCAGAGGTTAGGCAGGAAATTCCGCGGAACGCTGAGGTTCCAGTAGCCCCGGCTGAAGTACAGATGCAGCCACAACCGGTGAGAGAGGACCTTCTGTATGAAAGGTTCAGAAGGATGAAGGCGCCCGAGTTCGAGGGGCCAATTGATCCGATTGCAGCCGACAACTGGCTGATCGACATGCAAGTCATTCTGGACTTTATGCGCCTGACCGAGCAAGAGAAAGTACTCTGTGCATCCTTTGTGCTGAAAAAGGACGCGAGGCACTGGTGGATAACAGTGCAGATGAGAAGAAATGTGCTGACTATGTCCTGGCGAGACTTCGTGGACGAGTTCAGGGCTATGTACTACAACAAAGAAGTCCTGGCTGCTCAGCAGGACGAACTCACCAGCTTCACTCAAGGCTCCATGACAGTGATGGAAGCTGTCAAGAAGTTCGAGCAATTGGCCTGGTTGTGCCCGAACTTAATTACCAGTGAAACTGAGAAAGTGCGGTTGATGATGAAGATGTTCCGCACGGATATTGCCCGCCAAGTGAGCGCCGGAAACAGTCCCCCTGTAATAGTGTCGGACTGTATTGAGAGAGCCCTGAGAGCCGAGTATTGGATCAACAGGGATAAGGAGGCCAGAGCCCAATTTTACCAGTCCAAGAAAGAAGAGAAAGCTCTAGCCAAGACGAACCAATCCCGTCAATCCACGGAAGCTAAGCCACAAGCCCAGGCCAGCAACCCCAATGCACAAGGTCCCCGACAACCCGGAAAGAACAAGCGGAAGGGGAATTTTAACAACCAGGGACAGCAGAGAAATTTCCCCCAGAAAAGAAACAACCAAGGCAATGAGAGGAACAAGAATAATTACCCCCAATGCAACAAGTGTGGTAAGAAGCATCCGGGTGTATGTCGTCAGGGGACCAACACTTGCTATGTCTGCGGCAAGGAAGGGCACTACGCGAGAAGCTGTCCTCAGAACACACAGCAGCAGTATCAGCCCTATCCGAACAGAAACCCCCAACACCAGCAATTACATGCAGTCCAGGCTACACTCGAAGGTCCATCGATTGCCCAGGGTAGATTGGAGGCACCCGAGCCACAAGCCAGGATCTACGCTTATACAAGAGGAGATGCAGAAGCGGGCACCTCCAACGTGGTGACAGGTCAGCTTTCTATCGCCACCTATGATGTAATTGCCCTATTTGATTCTGGCGCTACCCACTCGTTCATATCGATGGAGTTTGCTCAGAAGTTAGGTAGAGTCGGGAGTAGAGTAGAGCAGACCTTTTCAGCATCTTTGCCATCGGGAGAAGTTTTGTGGTCCAACTTTTGGATCCAAAATGTTCCTATTAGGATCAATGGCAGAGAATTACTCGCAGATCTCATCGCAATCAGGCTACACGATTTCGATGTGATCTTGGGGATGGACTTCTTAGGCCGTCACAACGCAAAGATCGACTGCCGAAAGCGTAACGTCACGTTCAGCCCCTGCGACGATGAGGATTTCAGTTTTCAAGGACAGTCCCGACGTTCCACCACAAAGCTCATCTCCACAATGAAAGCCTGGAAAATGTTCGCCAATGGATGCCAAAGATATTTGGCTAATTTGGTGGACAAGGAGCAAGAAGAAGAATTGACACCGGAAGGAGTTCCTATTATTAGGGAATATCTGGACATCTTTCCACAGGATCTACCCGGACTTCCACCGGAGCGTGAGATTTCCTTCGAGATCGAGTTGCTACCCGGAGCTGCACCAGTATCCAAGGCGCCGTACAGAATGGCACCGGCCGAGCTAAGAGAACTCCAAGTACAGTTGCAGGAGTTACTCGACAGAGGATTCATCCGACCAAGCCACTCTCCATGGGGAGCACCTGTCCTGTTCGTGAAAAAGAAGGACGGATCGTTGCGCATGTGCATCGACTACAGAGAATTGAACAAGCTGACGATCAAGAACAAGTACCCACTGCCCAGGATCGACGATTTGTTCGACCAGCTTAGAGGAGCAGAAGTGTTCTCCAAAGTGGACTTGCGATCAGGTTATCATCAACTTCGAATCAAGGAGTCGGATGTGTTCAAAACGGCTTTCAGGACGCGCTATGGGCATTACGAGTTTTTAGTAATGCCATTCGGATTGACGAACGCCCCAGCTGCATTCATGGATCTCATGAACCGAATTTTCAAGGAATACTTGGACAAATTTGTCATCGTTTTCATCGACGACATTTTGATCTACTCGAGATCCAAAGAGGAGCACGAACAGCACCTCAGGCTGGTAATGGAAATGTTGAGGCGACATCAGCTATACGCCAAATTCACGAAGTGTGAATTTTGGCTGGAGAAGGTTCACTTTTTGGGGCATGTAGTATCAAAAGAGGGAATTTCTGTAGATCCAGCGAAAATTGAAGCGGTTAGCTCATGGCCGACCCCCAGGAACGTTACCGAGATAAGAAGCTTCCTAGGGCTCGCTGGATACTATCGACGCTTCGTAGAGGGATTCTCCAGGATAGCAGCACCCCTCACGGCCCTCACCAGGAAGGACAAAAAGTACGAATGGACTCCAAAGTGCGAGGAAAACTTCCAGAAGCTGAAGAAAAAGCTGACAAGTGCCTCGGTGTTCATCATTCCTAATGTTGATGCGGGATACTTCGTAATCTACAGCGACGCTTCTAAGACTGGTTAGGAGCAGTTCTGATGCAGGACGGAAAGGTAGTAGCTTATGCATCAAGACAGCTGAAGAATCATGAACAGAATTATCCTACGCACGATTTGGAGCTAGCAGCGGTGGTCTTCGCACTTAAGATATGGAGACATTATCTGTATGGAAACAAGTGCGAGATCTACACAGATCATCAGAGCCTCAAGTATATTTTTACTCAGAAGGAGCTCAATATGAGGCAAAGAAGATGGCTGGAGTTAGTAAAGGATTACGACTGCGAAATCCTTTACCACCCTGGAAAGGCCAACAGGGTAGCCGATGCGCTGAGTAGGAGATCAGTAGGCACACTGATGTCCATTGAAGCACTTCCCAAGGCGTTGCAGAAAGAGATCAGTAATTATCAACTGGAAATAATCACCGGGAGATTGGATTCACTGACTCTTCACTCCGATTTGCTGGACAGAATCAAGGCGCATCAGGGAGAAGATTCTTCGTTGAGGAAGGCGCGACTTGCTGATCAGGACGGCAAGGATTTTACGACTTCTGCAGATGGAATAATCCACTTCAAGAGACGGATTTGGGTTCCAAAAGTGAAGGATTTAAAGGAACAAATCCTAAAAGAGGCACACCAGACGCCATATTCTGTACATCCAGGAGCTACCAAGATGTACAAGGACCTCAAGGAGACGTACTGGTGGCCCAACATGAAGAATGACGTGGCAGAATTCGTATCGACTTGCTTAACTTGTCAGAAAGTTAAGGCAGAGCACCGACATCCCGGAGGCGAACTACAGAAAATTGAACTCCCAGAATGGAAATGGGAGCAAATTACGATGGATTTCGTAGTAGGATTGCCAAGGACGACAAGTGGGAATGATACGATTTGGGTCATTGTCGACAGATTGACCAAATCAGCCCATTTTATCGCCATCAAAGCCACCTTTTCAGTAGAAAAATTGGCCGAACTTTACGTAAATCAAGTCGTCAAGCTGCACGGAGTGCCAAGATCGATCATATCCGACCGCGATGGGCGTTTTACTTCGCGTTTCTGGACCAGCGTTCATATGGCAATGGGGTCGAGATTGAAGTTCAGTACTGCATTTCACCCCCAAACCGATGGTCAATCGGAGAGAACTATCCAGACGCTTGAAGATATGCTGCGATCGTATGTCTTGGACTTCAAAGGAAATTGGGATCAGAAGCTTCCGTTAATCGAATTCTCGTACAACAACAGCTATCACTCTTCGATTGACATGGCACCATTCGAAGCGTTGTATGGGAGAAAGTGCAGATCGCCAATTAATTGGCAAGAAGTCGGCCAGAAGCAGCTACAGAAGACAGACTTCATCAAAAAGACCTCCGAGGATATCCAGAAAATCAAACAAAGGCTCGACATGGCTTTCAGTCGTCAGAAGAGTTACGCTGATAAGCGTCGCAGACCTTTGGAATTTCAAGTTGGGGACGCAGTCTTCATAAAGATTTCTCCAATGAAGGGAGTAATGAGGTTCGGTAAGAAGGGAAAGTTAAGCCCGCGCTACACAGGACCGTTCGAGATCCTGGAAAGGGTTGGAAAGGTCGCATACAGACTCGCTTTACCGCCAGAGCTAGCATCGATGCACGACGTTTTCCACGTTTCGATGCTCAAGAAGTATATCTCGGACCCTTCCCACATACTTCATCAGGAGCCGGTAGAGGTTCAGACCGATATGACATACGAGGAGAAGCCTGTCAGAATCCTCGATAGGGAAGATAAGGTCCTGAGGAACCGAACGATTCCTATGGTCAAGGTTTTGTGGAAGAATCATGCGGTTGAAGAAGCGACATGGGAAGTCGAGAGCGACATGAGAAGAAACTACCCCGAATTGTTCTGATTTTCGAGGACGAAAATTTTTAAGGGGGGTAGATTGTAACACCCGAATTTCTTCGGTTCATATTTTATAGAAATTTCGTGTAAATATTTACCGTAATCGGTATTTCATGAGGAAGTTCGTTCTAGAACTCAATTTTGTGACAAGAGTTCTTAAGATTTATTAAGACTCAAAAACAAATTGCATGAACTCGCAAAAGACCTTTATGAGTGAAAGGAGGTCGTATTTGCACATTTCAAGACAAGTCGACGTTGACCAATAAGTCAGTTAGACCAAAACGGTCGAAAACGTCAAACAAGAATTTTATGATCGCAGTACAAGTGAAATTACTGCTAAAAACTCATTTCTTGATCAAGATGAGTTTGAATAGAATTAAAATCACCTTAGAAAAATCAAGCATACTAAGCTAGAGTTCAGGGCGAAAGGATTCGGAAAAATAAGAGAAAAATTTTTCCGATCGAGTTTTTCACAGATCGAAATTTTAAATGCAATGTAATTTTCGATACTGGGTATTTAAGCACCTCAGTATTAAAATTTATTGCAATGTGTTGAAATTACACAATTTTTCAAAAAGATTGAACCAAACAAGCCATTAAGCTTAATTACATCACAATTAAGCTAAGTTAGGACATAACCCTTCACACACTTGGACCAATGAGCATGTGACACCTCATCTATGAGTTGTCAACCACTCCCCATTTCTCTCCCCCTCATGGCCGGCCACTCCAAGCCCCTTTGGGCAATAGCTTGCAAAAATTGGAGGACCAAATACCAAGATTGGAAGCAAATTTGCCTTGAAAAGAAAGCTAGGATTTCCCCTAGCTAGAGGCACTATTCCTAGGGATTTCAAACCCCAAAAAGACAGCAGCCTTAACCCTCTTTCTCAGCCATAACCTTCAGAAAATCTCCTCCAAAAATCCGAGAGAGAGAGAGAGAGAAAGAGAGAGAGAGATCAAGGGAGTTAAGCCAAAAATTTTGGTGAGAAAACCCCCTAAAGCCTTTGGTTTTCTTGTGAGTTCAAAGGAGAGATTTGTTCAAAAATTTTTCCCCTCTCTTTCCCATCTTGCCGAGTGTTTGGGAGCTGAGAAAATCCAAGAAAAAAATTTCGGGTTTTGGCTAAAATCAAGGGTTGAGTGAGGGTGTGATCTAGAGCCAAGGAAGAGAGAAAAACCAACCATTTGGTGAGTTGGAGCTTGAGGAGATCCACGGATTTAAGGTAAGATTTTTGGTCATTTTCTTTTCTTTTGCCAAGGTTGATTGGGGGAGGAAGTTAACAAATTTTTGTGACAATTTTTGAGGTCCAAACCGTGCCCTTTGGAGGCAAATTTTCGACTAAGATCAAGCTTGTGACCCCCGGATTTTTGAGGTAAAAATCCGAACTTACCCTAGTTTTTGGTTCAAATTTTTGGTTCATTTTTCTCAAGGGTTTTACCGTGTATTTCAAGCCAAAAAAGTTGTAAGAGCTTAAGCTCATAATTTTCGGTTTTAGCCCTAAATAGCTTAGGTTATATTTTATGCTTGATTTAGGTTTTTGAGGTGATTATTTTGCATGTTTGGTTGGATATATGATCTATGATTTTTTGTGTGCTAGAGATGCATGCTAGGGTTTTTATTTAAGGGTTTTATGTCCCTAATATGTTTATCAAATTCTAGATGCATGTTCTAGGGTTTGTATGATGATATGGTTGAGTTTTTGTTGTATGTATGTTTCTCTCTCAAACCGTGGACCAAGGGGTCTCGGCCTTGAGTCGAATCCGAAAGCACGGAATTTAAAATTTTATGTGTATGAGGGACGTTAGAGGACGTGCATGTGTTAGTAGGTCCCGCATTGGGCGGTCGAGCTAGAACGACGCATAGAGACGTAAAATTTGGACTAACACCAAAACTGCTCTCGGGTCCAACACCCGGCAGCTCGGAAAAGTGGAATTTACAGGTCCTTATAGGCCGAATGGATAAAAACTTAAAACACGAAAGTTGTTCATTAGGGTGTTTCCTAGGGGACAGTGCAGACAGATTTCGAAAATAGGGCTCCAATGGCCTTTGTTTTTAAGAAAAACCGAGAACTGGTCAGGGTGACCAAGTTCCAACGATTCACATGTGTTCAAACAAAAACTGGTATCAATTGAGCCAGAATCAGAGAATGTTCAAAACATGAAACTTTTAGATCTTTTTGTTAACTACAACTTTTGTGAAGAAAGCGTTTCCAAATTCGTTTTAAATTTTAAGTTATGAATTTTCAAACAAAAGCCGTGCAGTGAGCAAAATCTCATGCACGGGATTGTCTAGACCAATGACTAGGAAAAACGTTTTCTAACTCTCAAACATCATTTTCAAACCCGAAAACCGTTCCAAAGGCGGTTTTCGATCCCCAAATGTTTTATAGAAATATTTTCAAGTGTTTGGTAATTTTCAAGACAAGTTTGGGTGCTATTTACCGAACTTACTTAAATAAACAAGAAAATGATATTTTTAAAAAAGTTCAAGGTTTTCAAGATTAAAATGAGTAAGATACTGCGTTAGTAGCCGGAAAATTATTCCGAGTTACTCGGGCCCTGCCCAAACCCAGAGTTAACCTTGCGGATTAAGGTTTAAGTTAAGATTATGATTCTCCACATGAACCCTTAATTAATATTTCTGTTGTGGGTTACGCCGTGTGACCCCTTCACATGTGATTAGTAGAGGGACATATAACATATATATATATATATATATGTTGGTTTTATCCGACATTAAACGATCCTAGAATAGAGACCTCACGTGTAAACGTCCATGGGCAGGAGGTGACCTGCGAGCGTGCTCGGGAACGGAAATTCGATCACGCGAACAACGAAGACAAGGTAAGTACAACGCCGCCTACAGCATAGGCTAGAGTTGTATGTTTACCTAACATGTTTGCTTTACACTGTTTAAGTGTTATTTGATGATTTGCTCGATGGTTGCAATATGCTTACTGTATGATGAATGTTTCAAGTATTGTTATTATGCTTACATGAAAAAGTACGCATGTCCATGCATTGATAGAACATGAGATTAGGAGACAACATATAAGTATGCTCACTAATCTATCAAGTGGAAAGATGTCAAGAAAGACATACAAACAGAACGTTTGAGAAAAGGCCACAAGAGCCAGTGTCGTGCCCCCTGATGACGATCGGGTCGAAAACTTGGGTAATCTCCTCAAGTTGTGCGCCGGGTACGTGCACATCAAGTTAACGGGCCCACAAGTAAAATCAACAAGATAAAGTTTGATACAAGAAAGCAAGCATAACTGGACATAAACGGTTCATGCATTTCACGATAGAATGTCAAGTTTAAGATGAAGAAGTCGATGATATGATGCCATGTTTATGCTTTCATGTTTAAGATGCCATGTAAAAGGTTATGTATGTTTCATTTAATTAGTTAGCGGTATAGGAGTTGTACTTGCTGAGCTTTCGCTCATTGTTTGAAGTTTATGCTGTAGGTAAACAGTCGGTTTTGAATTAACTGCATGGTGGAGGGTGAAGCCGGTGGCTGTGAAATGATGAACGGGTTGGGGTTCGCAACTCAGAAAGATTTCATTAATAAATCTATTTTGAGAAAACAGACAATTATTTTATTTACGTATGAGTGTATGTAAATAATTTCTAAGTATAATGCTTCCGCTATTAATATAAAAAAAAAAAAATCCCCACTATTTTCAGGATTAAAAATGGGATAAAACAAGTTTAAGTTCAAGTAAGTTAAGTCAAGTGACGGCCTGTGCAAGGCGGGTCGTCACACCTATGGTTGAGATTCGGGAGCACGGTCGAAGTCAGGATTCGTGATCTGGGTTTGTGTCATGGTCGAGTTTCACATCGAGATGAGGGTTGGATTTTGTGATGGTGGTCGAGTTTAGGTTTATGGACTGGGGCCGAGGTCGAGTTTCGGGACAGGGTCCGTGTTCGGGTCGGGATTCAGGACAAGGGTTGAAATCGGGGTCAAGATTCGAGATAGGGGCTAGGGTTGAGATTTTGGATTTGGGTGTGTGGGGGGGGGGGTCTTAGGAAGGAATAGAGACAAGAGTCAGAGTTCGGTTTTGGAAACGTGATCAGGATTGGATGAACAGGGGGTTTGGATTCAAGAGCGTGGTCGTGGTCCACTTTCGAGACAGCATCAAGTTTCAGGCCAGGATCGAGGTTGGGTTAAGGAGCAGGGTTAGCGTTTGTATTGAGGACTACAGTTGGTGTCAAGTTTCGAGACCTACATCAAGGTTGTTTTTTGGGACAATGTCGGGATTCGGGGTCGGAGTCGACTTTTTGGAACATGAGTATGGATTCGGGGTTAGAGTCGACTTTTTGAAACATGGGTCAAGATTCAGAAAAGTCGAATAAAAAAATTCTATCGATAAAATATAATTTTAATTGATCAAAATTCATTAAATAATTGTGTTTTTTCTTATCTTACTCTGATCTAATTAAATATTATATCCTTAAATAAGATAAGGATAATAGATTGGGTAATTTAAACAAGAAAAATAAAAAAAGAAACAGTAAAATATTATTGTAAGTTAAATTTGTACACAACTCGCAAGAGCAACAGCCAACTTGAAAGTGAATTCAATTTTTCACAAGGTGTCTATTGACCTACGTTTCGGGTCCAGGCAAAAGTTAAAATCAAGAAGCGTTTGTGAAAATTAAATAAGTCCAACTTCTTGAACTTTTAAGCTACCAATCCATCAAGTAAACAAGAAAAAAGAAATTATTACAAAAAAAAAAAAAAAAAAAAAAAAATCTTGATATATTACATAGTACTTCAATAAAAATAAGTAACTAAATCCGGATCAGATTGACAAAAACATAATCTGTTCTTCATAATTTACACTACAATATTTACAAGCAAAAGTAATATTAGCAAGAATTGTTTTAATCCCTGACTTTTACTTAACTTTTATATCTGTCTCCTCGGTCACCACCTTCTGAACCCGATCGCGAGGCGAAGGAGAACTAGCTGCCGAAGCGAACTTGCTATCGAAGTCCGGCGATAACTCTGGCTCCAATGTCGAAACCCAATCGGGGAAATCAAAGGGACATCTTTGAGAAGTTGAGACTAAGTTCTCCTCCTTTGATAGAACAGTGTTATCACAATCATCACCATTATCATAATCACAAATAACAAAGGCGTCATTTAGAAGCATCTCAGCCGTCCATCGCTTCGTCGGATCCTTAACAAAACACTTTCTGAGAAAATCCTTTCCTTCTTCCGAAAACTCTGAGGGAATTTCTGGCTCTTCTTCTCCCGCAATTCGCATCAACAAAGGCCAGATACTCGCTTCTGGCTTGTGATTCCACACCGGCTTTCCCATCCCCATCTCTGCCACCGCGCAGCCAAGAGCCCAAACGTCGCATGGCGATTCGTACTCATTGTCGTTTACCGACTCGGGCGAAATATACATAGGAGTACCTCTTATCTCACACTTGCTCGGTCGCTCCCCTGTCTCTTTTGCGAGCCCAAAGTCTGCAATCTTGGTAGCTCCGTCGTCGAAGACGAGGATGTTCTCAAGCTTGATATCGCAGTGGACGAACCCTTTTGTGTGAATTGCATAAAGCCCTTTTAGAATTGACTTGGTGTGTCGGCGAATTTCTGATGCCGACAGCCGACCGCCGTTGGTCTTGACCCGGTCGGCCAAGCTTCCTCCCGAGGCGTACTCCAAGAGAAGATTGTGCAACTCCACGCCGTTCTCGACTGTTTGTTCTTCGCCGAAACAGCGTATGATCTGCGGGCAAATTCCGATAGTGTCGAGCACTCGCTTCTCGTTCTTGAGCGAATCGGAATAGCAAGCTTCGGACGATTTAACGGCCATGACTGAAGGGAATTGATGAGCAGAGAGATTGATGGAGTTGCTTTGCTGATTGTGGCGAAGCTCCCATAGCCGATTGTTTCTCCGCGAACCCACTTCATTGTTGACTTCTTTAGAGATTGAGAACAGATTTGACGAGACGTTGAAGTGAAATTCTTGACCATATATTTATAAATATGTGTATATATGTTGAGGAACCGAAAGGGAAACTTTTTGTTTCGGACTTTGTGTGTGTGTTGAATCCTAGCACTCGTAGAGTACACTAACTTGCTTGTTGTGTTTCTTTGGCGGTTTGGAAGAGGCGTTTTATAACAGGAACGGGATTCCGAAAATATAAATATTACAAGCACACGTGGCATATAACAAAAGCCAATAAGGGAAATATTTACATGATGCTTGAATTTACATAGAGTTCAACTCCATAACCCTAATCCAAATACACATTAAACAAACAAAACATTCCACCAATGCAAGTAGGATTCCTGAACTTGGGACTTAAATTGGGCAATAACTTATCTTATTCAGAATCTCTACTCGTATTGAACTAATTTGATTGCAAATTTATCTACTGTTTTTTTTTTTTTTTTTTTTTTTTTTTGGGAGGGGAGGTTTTAAGTTTGAACCCATTCAAAAGCAGATTGTGGTACTTAAAAAAATAAAAAAATAAAAAATAAAAAAATAAAAAGAGAGAGAGAAAAAGAAAAAGTGGATACAAACATGTTATAATGATAATTCTATATCTAAATCAATTATAAGGTGTATATTTTGAATCTCTCACGCCAAATTCAAAAAAGAAAATGAAAGAAAAAAAATTCCTAAACCATAAACATTAATCGAATAATGCTTTGTGACCACAACAAATCAAAAGTATAAATTTATATTTATCTATATTGTATACCATGATTCATACTTCTTCGTTATTATCTCTATATTTGAATATTTCCCACTCAACAACAACAACAACAACTATAATAATAATAATAACAATAATAGCATTACTATTAATATTTATTAATATTAGTAATACAAATGAAAAGGTAATTAAACAAAAAATGGATATTCTTAATTCTCATATGACATAATATCATCAGCTATTATAATTATCATAAGTAGAACTATTTATGATAGGGTGTGAAAAAAAAAAAAAACTTTATGTTGGGTTTTTATGAGTTATAATAATTCGATTTTGGACTTCTTCTTTTTTTTATTATTTTTTTTTCTTTTTGTTTTTATTTTTTATTTTTTTAAAGAAAGCAAGAATGACTAAACAATTTGTAATCCAAACAAAAGAAGTTGTTATCCATGAAAAATATACAATTTATGAGACAGTCCTATTTCCACAATAAGATTTTATTATTATTATTATTATTATTATTTGAAGAAAGATAAGATTATTTTTTTACTGCAGAAATATAAGGTATTGTTTGCAGAAGATTTTCGCACTTTGACTTATATAGTTAGACGAATTATATAAATATAAATGAAAGAGTTTTCAATAGTTATTATTATTTTTTTATTATCATCGGTGATAAAATTATAAAGATAAGTTTATGCCTTTATTATATTTGATGATGTGGCACTTTTATGACTTATTATAGCAGGTTAGGCAACTTTTTAACTTTAAATATTATTTTTTAAAATGTGGAATTAATATTTAGAATCACCATATATAAATGAATTAAAATCTAATTTCTACAATGGAATGAAATCAATTTTCTGTTTCTTTTTTTTTTTTTTTTTTTTTTTTTTCTAACTTTTGAAGAAAGTGGAACCACAATGTTTTTTACCTTAAAAAAATACTATATAATTGGATGAGAAAAAGAGAGAACCAAGCTTTGTGAGATTAATCTCAATTATGATAGTTTTAATGGGGTTTACTGCGCAATTTTTCAGCGTCATACGTCTTTCTTAGTTTATTCTTGTAAAATTTTATAGGCTTTTGTTTCTCTGTGACAAATCATACTATTAGCTCATCCTAGATTTGTAGTTGCTAAGAGATAAAAACTCTTTTATATTAAGAGTGATTCTATCGATGAGATATATGAAAACCCCCCACTAATTTATAACATATATTTAATAAATTTTTACCCTTCAATTAATCTAACAAAATACCCATATCTTTGTTTAACGTTATTAACTCATCTTTTTATTATTATTTTTTTTTCGATATAAATTTATTGAAAAACATTATTATGTTGGAAAAATCGGATCCGGTATAGAGTTACAGCGCAACGGAAGTTTTAAAATTTTTATGCCGTTTCCGGAAAAGAGTCTCATGATGCATATAACAATAAATTAAATTAATGATCAAGCGTACATTAATTCTTGGATTCCGGAATCACTAGAGCGTTTGACCAACGTGTCTTCTCTACTATTCTCGAGCTCCACGTCGTAGAGTGTGTGTGGGCACACGTTTTATGAATCCAAGCGACTGGTAATGCTTTCCGAAATCTAAATCCTTCCTTCTCAATTCCGATGTTCCTTGTTGAGAATATGATCCAACTTCTTTCTTCAAAACTACAAAACAGGAACTGATTAACCTCCTATGAAAATTATCACTCGGTTTAACCTTCCTCACAGTTTTGTGAAACCTAAATTGTTTTTCCTCTCACTCCAAAAAAAAAAACGTTTTCCCTCTTGAAAAAAATACCAAAAATTGGTTTTTCAAAAATCCCTTGCCTTTATATAGAAGTCCAATCCTTTTTTAAAATTCATCTCCTTAAAAATAATTAATAATTATTTTTCTGGATAAATTTTGAATCAAAAGATCATACAACTTTAAGGCTAGATTCATTGAACCTAAAAACGTTTTTCCAAGAGGAAATCTTCCCACAAAAAATTCGGCCACACTTGAAATTCAAGCTAGATTGATGGTTCAAATTTTAAATCAAGAATCTAGACTAGTCAAAAGATCCTAGTCCTATTTAGATTCAAATTCCTTTTAAACCTTTTTGAATTTAAATAAGATTCACTTATTTGAATTAAATATTTTCCTCAAACATCAACCATATTTATTAATTTAAATAAATGGAATATTTGAAATTTTCCTCCTCTTAAAACCGTCAACAACTTTTTAAAGGAAAGAAAAAATTCATCAAATAATCTCCATTATTCAAATCAATTAATAATTTAATGTTAGGAATATATTTGAACAATTTTGAAACAAAATTTTCTTCCCTCCACCTATCTAAAAACCGTGCATCACTTTTAGATTAGGAGAGAAAATTTGTTTTCCAAAATTAAATAATTCAAACACAATCTTATTTCGAAAATTCAAATTAACCAATCACATATTGACAAATCATTTGTTTATTAATTTCACATGTCCAATCCTTTCTGGATTGCATGTTAGAGAGTACCATGTCTTAATAGACATTATTAAATTCCATTTAAATTTACCGATCTCATTAGGAACAAATCCCGAGATGCTATACGGAACTATATGAGCTAATAGAGGGACCCGATGGAAATATGTAAAGAGGCTCCTATAATTGTGAAAAATTAATCCCAGATTAATTATTCATCAATTATCAACTTCAAAACTATTCCACTAAAAGTTTGAAACTGAACTCATGTTTACATACCGTATTACGAAAGCTCTCTCACGTAGTGCTTCTTCCATGATTTATTCATCGATTGCTTAATCCCCATATGTTATCCATGATTGAATTAAGGAATTTTTCCGTTTTACCTTTTCAATCATTTTAACTTAAAGTTCCATTATTCTCCATTGAAAGAACTACCAATTGTAAAACCATACAATTGGTAAACCACCAGAGAACACAAAGTAAACCGATGGCCAATATCTTGTTATACTATCTTTCAATCCCCGAATAATGTCTTTAAGTAGATAACATTTATTATCATTAAGATATCTATGGATTCCGTATCTATGAATCTTGATTTCTCCATCCATAAGTCATGCACCCAAAACACAAGTATATTAACCATGAATTAACAGTGTCTCACCTGTAATGCATTAAAGTACATAAGTCATGGATGCGAACTCAAGTAATCATTTCAGGATTAAGATTAATGCAGGATGATAATCAAAGTGTCATTGATTCTTATAAACGGAATTATTAAACCGAATCAATTAACACTTTAGGTCCAGTCCAATGTCATACCTCAATACTGGTATACATTAAAGTTTATACTCGGAACCTATCCGATGGTCAAGACAAACCATCACTCCAAGGAAGTAGACAACCTTTACAATCTTATCATAAATAAGATCCTCAAATCTTATTCCATCGATTGCAGACTATTTATTTAGACTGTTATCAAATTACCACGTCTTCTATGTATACCCCGTATACATATGGTAATCCGATATATTACTAACAGTCAAGGAGTATTTTATGTTTGCTCAAAATAACCATACAATCAACAAATGAAAGTAAATAGGACATAACTTATTAAACATGAATAACCTTCTCTTATTAATATCAAAATGTCATATTTACAGAAAATCCCTAATATTGATTTTCTATCCTTAGTGCACATTTAGATCCCAACATATTATTGTTTAAGGGCAATGTTTCGTAGTGTTTACATATCTTTTTCTATTTTTTTTTTTTTTTTTTTTGGCTATTTAGCTGTTGGTTCTTCGTGTTTTATTATTATTATTATTATTATTATTATTATTATTTTTATTTTGTCCCGCTGTTAGTCAACCTATTTTTGCTTTTTTTATAATTCAAATCTTTTCGAGTGTTGTGTATGTTTCTAATATTCCGGATGAAAGTTTTTTTGTTTTTTTGTTTTTTTTTTGTTTTGTTTTTTTCCTTTATTTGGCTGGTATGCAATATCTAGACATTAGAGATATGTACACTATCTCCATTATCCAACAACGTTTGATTCTTCTATTTAACTCCAGTCCCCAACCAAGTAAAATGTACAGATTGTTCAGAAAGACGGAAAAAAGTTAAGTAATATTGTGGTGTTATTTTTTAGAAGAGCATTTTTTTTTTTTTTATGGAATGATTCTTTTATTAATTAGTTTAGTTGATTATTTTACTGTTTATGATACTTTGGCACGCAGTACGCTCAAATTCAAGTTTCCGGGAGTGCCATAAATCCAAATGAAAATAAGAACCATCACTTTGGTATTACTTGATTAAGATATTGCAATTTTCAAAAGTGAATGACTAAATCTTGTCAATATTCACCAACCTCACTACTACAAAAGTTGGCTTAGACGACAGAGATTGCACGATGGTTTTACAAAAATCGTCGTCTAAAACCTAATTACACGACGGTTTATTAAAACCGTTGTGTAAACCTGAGATTATACGACGATTTTGGTAAACCATCGTGTAATCCTCTTCTTAGTGAGAATATGACGACAGTTTTTTACAATAACCGTCGTCGTATATATGGATTACATGACGGTTTCTGGCCGAAACCGTCGTGTAATCGTGAGATACTACGACGGTTTTTGCAAAAAACAGTCGTCGAGGAAGATTACATGATGGTTTCAGCCAGAAACCATCGTGTAATCTTCTGAAAAGTAATTTAAAATTTTGAAATTTTGTGTTTTAAAATTCCCACATAAACCCTTAACTTTTATCCACTTTTCTCATCCTTTCTCATCATTTTCATCTTTCACCCTCTCAACCACTTAAAGATTTCTCCTGCCCACTATCTCCTTTGCCCACCGCCGACAGCGCCGTCGCCCACCCAACCGCCACCTTCCATCTCTCTCATTCTCCCAATGATGCCCCCGCCACCCTCCCCTCTTCCTCATTCGACCGTCCCCCACAACGCCGCCATCCCCTCTCCGTCATTCTCTCGTCGCCTTCCCCTCTCTCTCCTTTTTCTGCTGCCACCCTGTCTTCCCATCAAAGCCGTGACTATTTTGCATCAAAGAAAGGTAAGGTGACTTCCATATTGCTCAATTTATTGTTTTCCAACAAAAATACGAACACACAATTCTTTAGTAACTTGCTTGGAGTGTAATTTGTGTATTTATTGTTGTTCAATTTTTTGTTGTTGCTCTTTGTAGACGAATCTTTTGTGCAATTTTTTGGCATTTTAAGATCTTTGTAAATAATATTATACGTATTTTTTTTCCGCCCACCACATGCTCGATGAAATGTTAAAATGGAATTTTGTTTGGTTAATCATATCGAATTAGTTTATAGTGTAATGTGCTCGATTTTTTTAAATGTTCTTGGTGAATGTGAATTTAATTTAATTAAATTGGATTGATTATTTGTTTGTTTTGTGTATGGTTAATCATATGGAATTAGTTTCTAGTGTATTATGCTCAGATTTTTTGTTGTTGCTCTTTGTAGGTGAATCTTTTGTGCAATTTTTTGACAGTTTAAGATCTTTAAAGACTATATTCTGTGCATTTTTTTTTTTCATCCACCACATGCTCGATGAAATGTCAAAATGGAATTTCGTTTGATTAATAATATGGAATTAGTTTCTAGTGTAGTATGCTCGGATTTTTTAACGTTATTGGTGAATGTGAATTTGATTTAATTAAATTGGCCCACCATACTTGTTTTTCTTTTTTTTTTTTCCTTCTCTTGTCGCCTTTTGCATGACGCACCAAAAGGGTGACTTTATCTTGTGCCACATAATAGAGAGAGACATTGGGTTTGGGAGTTATTGACCCATGGGAGGACCTAATCTTTTATTTTGATCATCTTCGAGAGAAGAAATATGACGATTTTACTAATCTAATGAATATTGAAGTCAATTTTCAGTTATTAAATTTTGATTTAATCTTAATGGTATGTATCTTAATTATTTTGAATTTTGCAAACTTGCTAGGGCCCTAATGGATTGGAAGCTTATAGCCAGAGAAATGATTAAAAAGAGACGAGACTATAAAACAAAAATCTCGGATTGTTCTTGTCCTCACCGAGAGGGAAGGGTTAAATGTGGTTATTTTATTTTACATTTTATGAGGAACATAGTGTTAATTGGATTTGACGTAGTTGAAAGAAAGAATTTTATACTTGTGATGATATGGATTTGATTAGGGAAGAATGGACTAAATTTGTAATCCAATTCATAAAATATGATATGTAAACTTGTAATGTAATAGATGGTTTTTTTACTTTGATACAATGTAGCTAATATTTTGTCAATCCTATTCTGGGTCGTGTATTGGATAACACACGGGTTAAGCCTTCTGTGGGAAATCACCAAAAAATGTCAAATTGTTTTTAATTAAAGTGGACTTTACACAACGGTCTTGAACAAAAACCGTCGTGTAAAGTTCTCACTTTAGCCAAGCTTGCTCCATTTTTTCTCTATTCGACGACGGTGTGAACCGTCGTGGAGTATTGAGATACCACGATGGTTTATTAACCGTCGTGGTATATCAAAACATTCCACGACGGTGGATTATACGATCGTTGTCTAACCGTCGTGTTAATTTTAGACGATGGTTAATAACCGTCGTCAAATCCACAATTTTTACTAGTGCCTCTTGGCTTAATTAACTATGTGAACATTAATACAATTGACAAAAAAAAAAAAATATTTCCCATATCGACGGAGATCTGCCAGTAGAGACTGTGACCCCGATGCCAAGCACGTAAAATCGCGATCTGATGGAAATGTGAGCTCTCTCCTTGATATCGCAATCTCTTTTTGTGCCTCTCTCTTTCTCTTTCTCTGTGACGACCGTTGGTCGAAGCTCATCATAACATCGATAGCGCAAGCTCCACTGCTAGTAAACTCTGCCGGAACGAGATATGGACAGCGTCTCTCCCCCGAGAAGTTCCACAAAGTTTGCGTTTCTCTCCCCGACAAATCTGGATGGCGAAATTCACTGGAGGGCAGTAGCAATCGGTCTCGCTTCGTGGATTTTGATCCACGAAGGCTTCAGTGAGTAGGTGCCTAGATCCAATTCGTAGATCTAATGTTGTGATTTTAATTTTCATTTTGAGTTTTTTGTTATTATTATTTTTTTCTTTAGATCTTGTTTGTGGAAAAATTTATTTCCTCTGGATTTGATTCTTAAGTTTACTAAGATTTTTTTGTGAATCATAAGCAACTTCATTTTATTGATATTAGTATATGGTTTTAGACTCCGACATGGTGAACTCTTGTATCATCATATTTATTTCTGATTTTTTGGGTACGATTTTTTCTATAACCTTTTGATGCAACTTTTTTGGTAATATGATTTTGTTTTTA
>VYVB01000766.1:50000-55352 GCA_009761775.1 Ficus carica | reverse complement strand
CCGACCGTGCATAGGGGCCTCGGCCCCCAAAGGCACGTGTCGTTGGTGAAGCCCACGCGGCGGACGAGCCGCGCGGGCCGCCTTGAAGTACAATTCCTACCGAGCGGCGGGTAGAATCTTTGCAGACGACCTTAAGTACGCGACGGGGTATTGTACGTGGCAGAGTGGCCTTGCTGCCACGATCCACTTGAGATCAGCCCTAGTCGCTTCGATTCGTCCCTCCCCTCCCCCACGCCCATCCTCTCACGCAAAATTGGGGCTGAGGCTGCTACGGCCCATCCGCATGCCCCGGGACGGAGAAAGAAATCCCCAAGTCCCGGACCGCCCCACCGGGCCAGTGCTCCGGCCGAACGAGATCAAAGTCCCGGATCGCCCCCGACAACCCGAGAAAAAAAGTACCAAGTCCCCGGACCACCCACCAGGGCACGTGCCCCGGACGAAGAAAAATTCCCCAAGTGCCGAACTCGGAAAATTTTGAAAAGAATATACCAAACGTCGTCCGATGTCAATGAAATTTTGTAGAATCCATCTACGCGTTGTTCTTGGCCTGCCTGCAAAAAATGGGGTCAAAATTCCAAGCGTAGCATGGTGAACTGAGGTACAACCTCCTCGGAAAATTAAAAAAAAATATATAATACCAAACGTTATCCGATGTCTATGAAACTTTGCAGAATCCATCTGCACGTTGTTCTTGGCCTTCCTGCAAAAAACGGGGTCAAAATTCCAAGCGTAGCACGGTGAACCGAGGTAGTACCTCCTCGGAAAATTAAAAAAAAAAAAAAAAACTACATATACCCCAAACGTTATCCGATGTCTATGAAACTTTGCAGAATCCATCTGAACGTTGTTCTTGGCCTGCCTGCAAAAAATGGGGTCAAACTTCCAAGCGTAGCATGGTGAACTGAGGTACAACCTCCTCGGAAAATAAAAAATATATATAATACCAAACGTTATCCGATGTCCCTGAAACTTTGCAGAATACATCTACACGTTGTTCTTGGCCTGCCTGCAAAAAATGGGGTCAAAATTCGAAGCGTAGCATGGTGAACTGAGGTACAACCTCCTCGGAAAATAAAAAAATATATATAAAACCAAACGTTATCCGATGTCCCTGAAACTTTGCAGAATACATCTACACGTTGTTCTTGGCCTGCCTGCAAAAAATGGGGTCAAAATTCCAAGCGTAGCATGGGGAACTGAGGTAGTACCTCCTCGGAAAATTAAAAAAACAAAAAAATACCAAACGTTATCCGATGCCTCTGAAACTTTGCGGAATCCATATTCACATTATTCTTAGGTTGCCTGCAAAAAATCAGGTCAAAATTCCAAGCGTAGCATGGAGAACTCAACTAGTACCTCCTCGGAAAAATCATGTCTCCTCCTGCCCAGCCAGAAAAAGCTCAGAAAGCTATACAGGGGGGGTGCTCCTGTCAGCAACCGCGACCGGCTGGCCGGGCGGTCCCTCGACGGTTCCTCGAATGCGGGGCGGTCCCCCGACGGTGCCCGTTGGCTTGGGCAGGGGAGCCCATAACGTCGCCCGATCAGACGGCCTACTAGGCACCACGGGTGAAGTGCGAGGATTACTAGTGTGATCCAACACACGCGCGCGCGCGCGGGCGGGCGGGCGGGCGGGCGATTGGGCGATTGGGCGTTTGGGCGTTTAGGGCGCTTTTGGGCGCTTATTAGGGCGCACTTAGCACTTCGCACGTACGCAACGTCGCAACGAGCCGAGGACCACGCTCTTTTTTCAACGCACCGGGCGTCATGGGCGCCCTTCGGCTCGACCGGGGCAGTCATGGGCGTGGCCGAGGCCACCGGCGCGCCCAGTGGCTCGACCAGGGAAGTCATGGGCTCGACCAGGGCAGTCATGGGCTCGACCAAGGGCGTGGCCGAGGCCACCAGCGCGCCCAGCGGCTCGACCAGGGCAGTCATGGGCTCGACCCGGGCAGTCATGGGCGTGGCCGAGGCCACCAGCGCGCGAAGTGGCTCGACCAGGGCAGTCATGGGCTCGACCAGGCCAGTCATGGGCGGCAGTCATGGGCGTGGCCGAGGCCACCAGCGGGGCCAGTGGCTCGACCAGGGCAGTCATGGGCTCGACCATGGGCGTGGCCGAGGCCACCAGCGCGCCCAGTGGCTCGACCAGGGCAGTCATGGGCTCGACCAGGGCAGTCATGGGCGTGGCCGAGGCCACCAGCGCGCGAAGTGGCTCGACCAGGGCAGTCATGGGCTCGACCAGGCAAGTCATGGGCGTGGCATAGGCCACCGGCGTGCCCCGTGGCTCGACCAGGCCAGTCATGGGCTCGACCAGGGCAGTCATGGGCGTGGCCGAGGCCACCAGCGCGCGAAATGGCTCGAACAGGGCAGTCATGGGCTAGACCAGGCAAGTCATGGGCGTGGCCGAGGCCACCGGCGCGCCCAGTGGCTCGACCAGGCCAGTCATGGGCGGCAGTCATGGGCGTGGCCGAGGCCTCCAGCGCGCCCAGTGGCTCGACCAGGGCAGTCATGGGCTCGACCAGGGCAGTCATGGGCGTGGCCGAGGCCACCAGCGCGCGAAGTGGCTCGACCAGGGCAGTCATGGGCTCGACCAGGCAAGTCATGGGCGTGGCATAGGCCACCGGCGTGCCCCGTGGCTCGACCAGGCCAGTCATGGGCTCGACCAGGGCAGTCATGGGCGTGGCCGAGGCCACCAGCGCGCGAAATGGCTCGAACAGGGCAGTCATGGGCTAGACCAGGCAAGTCATGGGCGTGGCCGAGGCCACCGGCGCGCCCAGTGGCTCGACCAGGCCAGTCATGGGCGGCAGTCATGGGCGTGGCCGAGGCCTCCAGCGCGCCCAGTGGCTCGACCAGGCCAGTCATGGGCGGCAGTCATGGGCGTGGCCGAGGCCACCAGCGGGGCCAGTGGCTCGACCAGGGCAGTCATGGGCTCGACCATGGGCGTGGCCGAGGCCACCAGCGCGCCCAGTGGCTCGACCAGGGCAGTCATGGGCTCGACCAGGCCAGTCAGGGGCGTGGCCTAGGCCACCGGCGCGCGAAGTGGCTCGACCAGGGCAGTCATGGGCTCGACCAGGCCAGTCATGGGCGGCAGTCATGGGCGTGGCCGAGGCCACCAGCGCGCCCAGTGGCTCGACCAGGGCAGTCATGGGCTCGACCATGGGCAGTCATGGGCGTGGCCGAGGCCACCAGCGCGCCCAGTGGCTCGACCGGGGCAGTCATGGGCGGCAGTCATGGGCGTGGCCGATGCCACCAGCGCGCCAAGTGGCTCGACCAGGGCAGTCATGGGCGGCAGTCGTGGGCGAGGCCGAGGCCACCCGCGCGCCCAGATGCTCGACCAGGGCAGTCATGGGCTCGACCATGGGCAGTCATGGGCGTGGCCGAGGCCACCAGCGCGCCCAGTGGCTCGACCGGGGCAGTCATGGGCGGCAGTCATGGGCGTGGCCGAGGCCACCAGCGCGCCAAGTGGCTCGACCAGGGCAGTCATGGGCGGCAGTCGTGGGCGAGGCCGAGGCCACCCGCGCGCCCAGATGCTCGACCAGGGCAGTCATGGGCTCGACCATGGGCAGTCATGGGCGTGGCCGAGGCCACCAGCGCGCCCAGTGGCTCGACCGGGGCAGTCATGGGCTCGACCAGGCAAGTCATGGGCGGCAGTCGTGGGCGAGGCCGAGGCCACCCGCGCGCCCAGATGCTCGACCAGGGCAGTCATGGGCGTGGCCCAGTGCCTCTGGCGAGGCCGTCGTGGGCGAGGCCGGGGCCACATGACTGCCCAGTGGCTCGACCAGGGCAGTCATGGGTGTGGCCTAGGCCACCAGCGCGCCCAGTGCCTCGGGCGAGGCCTCGGCTTGCGTGGCCGAGGCCACAAGCGCACGCAAGGGCCCTGGCCGAGGCTCCCTGCGCGCACATGGGCGTGGCTGGTCGAGCCAGTGGCTGCCTGGCCGCCCACGGTGTTGCCGAAATGACTTTTTTCACTATATCTTTTTAATTTTTCACTAAATGTCCCAATGTTATTGTTCCTAAATTCATTTTAGGATTTTTAGGAGCAAACCCAACCAGCGGAAAGAAATTCCGAATTAAAAATTATTTTTTATGATTTTCCGAAGTGTTCAACTTTGGAAAATTAAAAAAAATACCAAACGTTATCCAATGCCTCTGAAACTTTGCAGAATCCATATTGACATTATTCTTAGCTTGACTGCAAAAAATCAGCTCAAAATTCCAAGTGGAACATGGAGAACTCAACTAGTACCTCCTCAGAAAAATGATGTCTCCTCCTGCCCAGCCCAAAAAAGCTTAGAAATCTCTTTAGGGGGGGTGCTCCCCTCAGCCCCCCCGGCCCCCTGGCTAGGCTGGCCGCCCAGGCCCTCGTGCGCCCCATGGGCGCGCGAGGGGCGGGGCGAAGGCCCAGGCCAGGGGGGCACCGCTGCCGGCCAACCACCTTCGGGTGTGGCGCCGGCAGCGGTGGGGGGGCCGCCGGCACCGGCCGGAGGCACCGCCGGCGGCGGCGGCGACGGCGGCCGGGATGACGGCGCCGGTGGGGACGACGACGACGGAGATGACGGTGCCGGTGAAATCTCCGGCACCGGCGCCGGCGCCGGAGATGGAGGAGGAGCCGGAGAGACCCACGGGGGCTATTTTTTCCCGCCGAATTGCCCCGTAACGCCCGTGGAAGGCCATACGAGCCAGGATGGCGGGCTTGAGGGTCTGTTGGGGGAGAACATAATATCCCACGATGGCTTGGGCGGGGGAGGCCATAAGGTCCCCCGAGTGCGGGGCTATTCTAGCAAGCCGAATAGCCCCTTGTCGCGACGGTTGGCTTGCCGGCTTGGGCGGGGGAGGCCGTAATGTCCCCCGACGGCCTACGCGGGGGAGGCCATAAGGTCCCCCGGACGCGGTCCCCCTGGCCAGGCTGGCCGCCCAGGCCCTCGCGCGCACCATGGGCGTGTGAGGGACGGGGCGAAGGCCCAGGCCAAGGGGACACCGCTGACGGCCATCCACCTTCGGGTGTGGCGCGGGCCGTATTCAGCCCCCCCGGCCCCTTGTTGTGACAGTTGGCTTGGGCGGGGGAGGCCGTAATGTCCCCCGGCGGCCTATGCGGGGGAGGCCATAAGGTCCCCCGGACGCGGGGCTATCTTTCCAAGCCGGATAGCCCCGAGAAGGCCATCCGCCCGGATGGTTGAATGGCTTGGGGGTCTGACGGGGCAGACCTTAATCTCATCCCCCCGGCCCCTTAGCCAGGCTGGCCGCCCAGGCCCAAGCGCGCCCCATGGGTGTGCGAGGGACGGGGCGAAGGCCCAGGCCAAAGGGGCACCGCTGACGGCCATCCACCTTCGGGTGTGGCGCCGGCCGTGGTCAGCCCCC
>VYVB01000766.1:35000-40000 GCA_009761775.1 Ficus carica | reverse complement strand
TCGACCAGGGCAGTCATGGGCTCGACCAGGCCAGTCATGGGCGGCAGTCATGGGCGTGGCCGAGGCCACCAGCGGGGCCAGTGGCTCGACCAGGGCAGTCATGGGCTCGACCATGGGCGTGGCCGAGGCCACCAGCGCGCCCAGTGGCTCGACCAGGGCAGTCATGGGCTCGACCAGGGCAGTCATGGGCGTGGCCGAGGCCACCAGCGCGCGAAGTGGCTCGACCAGGGCAGTCATGGGCTCGACCAGGCAAGTCATGGGCGTGGCATAGGCCACCGGCGTGCCCCGTGGCTCGACCAGGCCAGTCATGGGCTCGACCAGGGCAGTCATGGGCGTGGCCGAGGCCACCAGCGCGCGAAATGGCTCGAACAGGGCAGTCATGGGCTAGACCAGGCAAGTCATGGGCGTGGCCGAGGCCACCGGCGCGCCCAGTGGCTCGACCAGGCCAGTCATGGGCGGCAGTCATGGGCGTGGCCGAGGCCTCCAGCGCGCCCAGTGGCTCGACCAGGGCAGTCATGGGCTCGACCAGGGCAGTCATGGGCGTGGCCGAGGCCACCAGCGCGCGAAGTGGCTCGACCAGGGCAGTCATGGGCTCGACCAGGCAAGTCATGGGCGTGGCATAGGCCACCGGCGTGCCCCGTGGCTCGACCAGGCCAGTCATGGGCTCGACCAGGGCAGTCATGGGCGTGGCCGAGGCCACCAGCGCGCGAAATGGCTCGAACAGGGCAGTCATGGGCTAGACCAGGCAAGTCATGGGCGTGGCCGAGGCCACCGGCGCGCCCAGTGGCTCGACCAGGCCAGTCATGGGCGGCAGTCATGGGCGTGGCCGAGGCCTCCAGCGCGCCCAGTGGCTCGACCAGGCCAGTCATGGGCGGCAGTCATGGGCGTGGCCGAGGCCACCAGCGGGGCCAGTGGCTCGACCAGGGCAGTCATGGGCTCGACCATGGGCGTGGCCGAGGCCACCAGCGCGCCCAGTGGCTCGACCAGGGCAGTCATGGGCTCGACCAGGCCAGTCAGGGGCGTGGCCTAGGCCACCGGCGCGCGAAGTGGCTCGACCAGGGCAGTCATGGGCTCGACCAGGCCAGTCATGGGCGGCAGTCATGGGCGTGGCCGAGGCCACCAGCGCGCCCAGTGGCTCGACCAGGGCAGTCATGGGCTCGACCATGGGCAGTCATGGGCGTGGCCGAGGCCACCAGCGCGCCCAGTGGCTCGACCGGGGCAGTCATGGGCGGCAGTCATGGGCGTGGCCGATGCCACCAGCGCGCCAAGTGGCTCGACCAGGGCAGTCATGGGCGGCAGTCGTGGGCGAGGCCGAGGCCACCCGCGCGCCCAGATGCTCGACCAGGGCAGTCATGGGCTCGACCATGGGCAGTCATGGGCGTGGCCGAGGCCACCAGCGCGCCCAGTGGCTCGACCGGGGCAGTCATGGGCGGCAGTCATGGGCGTGGCCGAGGCCACCAGCGCGCCAAGTGGCTCGACCAGGGCAGTCATGGGCGGCAGTCGTGGGCGAGGCCGAGGCCACCCGCGCGCCCAGATGCTCGACCAGGGCAGTCATGGGCTCGACCATGGGCAGTCATGGGCGTGGCCGAGGCCACCAGCGCGCCCAGTGGCTCGACCGGGGCAGTCATGGGCTCGACCAGGCAAGTCATGGGCGGCAGTCGTGGGCGAGGCCGAGGCCACCCGCGCGCCCAGATGCTCGACCAGGGCAGTCATGGGCGTGGCCCAGTGCCTCTGGCGAGGCCGTCGTGGGCGAGGCCGGGGCCACATGACTGCCCAGTGGCTCGACCAGGGCAGTCATGGGTGTGGCCTAGGCCACCAGCGCGCCCAGTGCCTCGGGCGAGGCCTCGGCTTGCGTGGCCGAGGCCACAAGCGCACGCAAGGGCCCTGGCCGAGGCTCCCTGCGCGCACATGGGCGTGGCTGGTCGAGCCAGTGGCTGCCTGGCCGCCCACGGTGTTGCCGAAATGACTTTTTTCACTATATCTTTTTAATTTTTCACTAAATGTCCCAATGTTATTGTTCCTAAATTCATTTTAGGATTTTTAGGAGCAAACCCAACCAGCGGAAAGAAATTCCGAATTAAAAATTATTTTTTATGATTTTCCGAAGTGTTCAACTTTGGAAAATTAAAAAAAATACCAAACGTTATCCAATGCCTCTGAAACTTTGCAGAATCCATATTGACATTATTCTTAGCTTGACTGCAAAAAATCAGCTCAAAATTCCAAGTGGAACATGGAGAACTCAACTAGTACCTCCTCAGAAAAATGATGTCTCCTCCTGCCCAGCCCAAAAAAGCTTAGAAATCTCTTTAGGGGGGGTGCTCCCCTCAGCCCCCCCGGCCCCCTGGCTAGGCTGGCCGCCCAGGCCCTCGTGCGCCCCATGGGCGCGCGAGGGGCGGGGCGAAGGCCCAGGCCAGGGGGGCACCGCTGCCGGCCAACCACCTTCGGGTGTGGCGCCGGCAGCGGTGGGGGGGCCGCCGGCACCGGCCGGAGGCACCGCCGGCGGCGGCGGCGACGGCGGCCGGGATGACGGCGCCGGTGGGGACGACGACGACGGAGATGACGGTGCCGGTGAAATCTCCGGCACCGGCGCCGGCGCCGGAGATGGAGGAGGAGCCGGAGAGACCCACGGGGGCTATTTTTTCCCGCCGAATTGCCCCGTAACGCCCGTGGAAGGCCATACGAGCCAGGATGGCGGGCTTGAGGGTCTGTTGGGGGAGAACATAATATCCCACGATGGCTTGGGCGGGGGAGGCCATAAGGTCCCCCGAGTGCGGGGCTATTCTAGCAAGCCGAATAGCCCCTTGTCGCGACGGTTGGCTTGCCGGCTTGGGCGGGGGAGGCCGTAATGTCCCCCGACGGCCTACGCGGGGGAGGCCATAAGGTCCCCCGGACGCGGTCCCCCTGGCCAGGCTGGCCGCCCAGGCCCTCGCGCGCACCATGGGCGTGTGAGGGACGGGGCGAAGGCCCAGGCCAAGGGGACACCGCTGACGGCCATCCACCTTCGGGTGTGGCGCGGGCCGTATTCAGCCCCCCCGGCCCCTTGTTGTGACAGTTGGCTTGGGCGGGGGAGGCCGTAATGTCCCCCGGCGGCCTATGCGGGGGAGGCCATAAGGTCCCCCGGACGCGGGGCTATCTTTCCAAGCCGGATAGCCCCGAGAAGGCCATCCGCCCGGATGGTTGAATGGCTTGGGGGTCTGACGGGGCAGACCTTAATCTCATCCCCCCGGCCCCTTAGCCAGGCTGGCCGCCCAGGCCCAAGCGCGCCCCATGGGTGTGCGAGGGACGGGGCGAAGGCCCAGGCCAAAGGGGCACCGCTGACGGCCATCCACCTTCGGGTGTGGCGCCGGCCGTGGTCAGCCCCCGCTACCCCTTGGCCAGGCTGGCCGCCCAGGCCCTCGCGCGCCCATGGGGTGCCCGAGGGACGGGGCGAAGGCCGAAGCCAAGGTGGAAACGCTGTCGGCCATCCACCTTCGGGTGTGGCGCCGGCAGTGGTGACGGTGGGGTCTCCCGAATGCGGGGCTATTCTTGCTAGCCGAATGGCCCCTTGTGGTGACTGTTGGCTTGGGCGGGGGAGGCCATAAGGTCCCCCGAGTGCGGGGCTATTCTAGCAAGCCGAATAGCCCCTTGTCGCGACGGTTGGCTTGCCGGCTTGGGCGGGGGAGGCCGTAATGTCCCCCGGCGGCCTACGCGGGGGAGGCCATAAGGTCCCCCGGACGCGGGGCTATCTTTCCAAGCCGGATAGCCCCGAGAAGGCCATCCGCCCGGATGGTTGACAGGCTTGGAGGTCTGACGGGGCAGACCTTAATCTCATCCGCCGCGGCCCTTTGGCCAGGCTGGCCGCCCAGGCCCAAGCGCGCCCCATGGGTGTGCGAGGGACGGGGCGAAGGCCCAGGCCAAGGGGTCACCGCTGACGGCCATCCACCTTCGGGTGTGGCGCCGGCCGTGGTCAGTCCCCGCTACACCTTGGCCAGGCTGGCCGCCCAGGCCCTCGCGCGCCCATGGGGTGCCCGAGGGACAGGGCGAAGGCCGAAGCCAAGGTGGAAACGCTGTCGGTCATCCACCTATGGGTGTGGCACCGGCAGTGGTGACGGGGGGTCTCCCTATTGCGGGGCTATTCTTGCTAGCCGAATAGCCCCTTGTTGTGACAGTTGGCTTGGGCGGGGGAGGCCGTAATGTCCCCCGGTGGCCTATGCGGGGGAGGCCATAAGGTCCCCCGGACGCGGGGCTATCTTTCCAAGCCGGATAGCCCCGAGAAGGCCATCCGCCCGGATGGTTGAATGGCTTGGGGGTCTGACGGGGCAGACCTTAATCTCATCCCCCCGGCCCCTTAGCCAGGCTGGCCGCCCAGGCCCAAGCGCGCCCCATGGGTGTGCGAGGGACGGGGCGAAGGCCCAGGCCAAAGGGGCACCGCTGACGGCCATCCACCTTTGGGTGTGGCGCCGGCCGTGGTCAGTCCCCGCTACCCCTTGGCCAGGCTGGCCGCCCAGGCCCTCGCGCGCCCATGGGGTGCCCGAGGGACGGGGCGAAGGCGGAAGCCAAGGTGGAAACGCTGTCGGTCATCCACCTATGGGTGTGGCACCGGCAGTGGTGACGGGGGGTCTCCCTATTGCGGGGCTATTCTTCCTAGCCGAATAGCCCCTTGTTGTGACGGTTGGCTTGGGCGGGGGAGGCCGTAATGTCCCCCGGCGGCCTATGCGGGGGAGGCCATAAGGTCCCCCGGACGCGGGGCTATCTTTCCAAGTCGGATAGCCCCGAGAAGGCCATCCGCCCGGATGGTTGACAGGCTTGGGGGTCTGACGGGGCAGACCTTAATCTCATTCCCCTCCCGGCCCCTTGGCCAGGCTGGCCGCCCTGGCCCTCGCGTGCCCCATGGGCGTGCGAGGGACGGGGCGAAGGCCCAGGCCAAGGGGGCACCGCTGACGGCCATCCACCTTCGGGTGTGGCGCCGGCCGTGGTCAGTCCCCGCTACCCCTTGGCCAGGCTGGCCGCCCAGGCCC
>VYVB01000766.1:22500-27500 GCA_009761775.1 Ficus carica | reverse complement strand
CAGAATACATCTACACGTTGTTCTTGGCCTGCCTGCAAAAAATGGGGTCAAAATTCCAAGCGTAGCATGGGGAACTGAGGTAGTACCTCCTCGGAAAATTAAAAAAACAAAAAAATACCAAACGTTATCCGATGCCTCTGAAACTTTGCGGAATCCATATTCACATTATTCTTAGGTTGCCTGCAAAAAATCAGGTCAAAATTCCAAGCGTAGCATGGAGAACTCAACTAGTACCTCCTCGGAAAAATCATGTCTCCTCCTGCCCAGCCAGAAAAAGCTCAGAAAGCTATACAGGGGGGGTGCTCCTGTCAGCAACCGCGACCGGCTGGCCGGGCGGTCCCTCGACGGTTCCTCGAATGCGGGGCGGTCCCCCGACGGTGCCCGTTGGCTTGGGCAGGGGAGCCCATAACGTCGCCCGATCAGACGGCCTACTAGGCACCACGGGTGAAGTGCGAGGATTACTAGTGTGATCCAACACACGCGCGCGCGCGCGGGCGGGCGGGCGGGCGGGCGATTGGGCGATTGGGCGTTTGGGCGTTTAGGGCGCTTTTGGGCGCTTATTAGGGCGCACTTAGCACTTCGCACGTACGCAACGTCGCAACGAGCCGAGGACCACGCTCTTTTTTCAACGCACCGGGCGTCATGGGCGCCCTTCGGCTCGACCGGGGCAGTCATGGGCGTGGCCGAGGCCACCGGCGCGCCCAGTGGCTCGACCAGGGAAGTCATGGGCTCGACCAGGGCAGTCATGGGCTCGACCAAGGGCGTGGCCGAGGCCACCAGCGCGCCCAGCGGCTCGACCAGGGCAGTCATGGGCTCGACCCGGGCAGTCATGGGCGTGGCCGAGGCCACCAGCGCGCGAAGTGGCTCGACCAGGGCAGTCATGGGCTCGACCAGGCCAGTCATGGGCGGCAGTCATGGGCGTGGCCGAGGCCACCAGCGGGGCCAGTGGCTCGACCAGGGCAGTCATGGGCTCGACCATGGGCGTGGCCGAGGCCACCAGCGCGCCCAGTGGCTCGACCAGGGCAGTCATGGGCTCGACCAGGGCAGTCATGGGCGTGGCCGAGGCCACCAGCGCGCGAAGTGGCTCGACCAGGGCAGTCATGGGCTCGACCAGGCAAGTCATGGGCGTGGCATAGGCCACCGGCGTGCCCCGTGGCTCGACCAGGCCAGTCATGGGCTCGACCAGGGCAGTCATGGGCGTGGCCGAGGCCACCAGCGCGCGAAATGGCTCGAACAGGGCAGTCATGGGCTAGACCAGGCAAGTCATGGGCGTGGCCGAGGCCACCGGCGCGCCCAGTGGCTCGACCAGGCCAGTCATGGGCGGCAGTCATGGGCGTGGCCGAGGCCTCCAGCGCGCCCAGTGGCTCGACCAGGCCAGTCATGGGCGGCAGTCATGGGCGTGGCCGAGGCCACCAGCGGGGCCAGTGGCTCGACCAGGGCAGTCATGGGCTCGACCATGGGCGTGGCCGAGGCCACCAGCGCGCCCAGTGGCTCGACCAGGGCAGTCATGGGCTCGACCAGGCCAGTCAGGGGCGTGGCCTAGGCCACCGGCGCGCGAAGTGGCTCGACCAGGGCAGTCATGGGCTCGACCAGGCCAGTCATGGGCGGCAGTCATGGGCGTGGCCGAGGCCACCAGCGCGCCCAGTGGCTCGACCAGGGCAGTCATGGGCTCGACCATGGGCAGTCATGGGCGTGGCCGAGGCCACCAGCGCGCCCAGTGGCTCGACCGGGGCAGTCATGGGCGGCAGTCATGGGCGTGGCCGAGGCCACCAGCGCGCCAAGTGGCTCGACCAGGGCAGTCATGGGCGGCAGTCGTGGGCGAGGCCGAGGCCACCCGCGCGCCCAGATGCTCGACCAGGGCAGTCATGGGCTCGACCATGGGCAGTCATGGGCGTGGCCGAGGCCACCAGCGCGCCCAGTGGCTCGACCGGGGCAGTCATGGGCGGCAGTCATGGGCGTGGCCGAGGCCACCAGCGCGCCAAGTGGCTCGACCAGGGCAGTCATGGGCGGCAGTCGTGGGCGAGGCCGAGGCCACCCGCGCGCCCAGATGCTCGACCAGGGCAGTCATGGGCTCGACCATGGGCAGTCATGGGCGTGGCCGAGGCCACCAGCGCGCCCAGTGGCTCGACCGGGGCAGTCATGGGCTCGACCAGGCAAGTCATGGGCGGCAGTCGTGGGCGAGGCCGAGGCCACCCGCGCGCCCAGATGCTCGACCAGGGCAGTCATGGGCGTGGCCCAGTGCCTCTGGCGAGGCCGTCGTGGGCGAGGCCGGGGCCACATGACTGCCCAGTGGCTCGACCAGGGCAGTCATGGGTGTGGCCTAGGCCACCAGCGCGCCCAGTGCCTCGGGCGAGGCCTCGGCTTGCGTGGCCGAGGCCACAAGCGCACGCAAGGGCCCTGGCCGAGGCTCCCTGCGCGCACATGGGCGTGGCTGGTCGAGCCAGTGGCTGCCTGGCCGCCCACGGTGTTGCCGAAATGACTTTTTTCACTATATCTTTTTAATTTTTCACTAAATGTCCCAATGTTATTGTTCCTAAATTCATTTTAGGATTTTTAGGAGCAAACCCAACCAGCGGAAAGAAATTCCGAATTAAAAATTATTTTTTATGATTTTCCGAAGTGTTCAACTTTGGAAAATTAAAAAAAATACCAAACGTTATCCAATGCCTCTGAAACTTTGCAGAATCCATATTGACATTATTCTTAGCTTGACTGCAAAAAATCAGCTCAAAATTCCAAGTGGAACATGGAGAACTCAACTAGTACCTCCTCAGAAAAATGATGTCTCCTCCTGCCCAGCCCAAAAAAGCTTAGAAATCTCTTTAGGGGGGGTGCTCCCCTCAGCCCCCCCGGCCCCCTGGCTAGGCTGGCCGCCCAGGCCCTCGTGCGCCCCATGGGCGCGCGAGGGGCGGGGCGAAGGCCCAGGCCAGGGGGGCACCGCTGCCGGCCAACCACCTTCGGGTGTGGCGCCGGCAGCGGTGGGGGGGCCGCCGGCACCGGCCGGAGGCACCGCCGGCGGCGGCGGCGACGGCGGCCGGGATGACGGCGCCGGTGGGGACGACGACGACGGAGATGACGGTGCCGGTGAAATCTCCGGCACCGGCGCCGGCGCCGGAGATGGAGGAGGAGCCGGAGAGACCCACGGGGGCTATTTTTTCCCGCCGAATTGCCCCGTAACGCCCGTGGAAGGCCATACGAGCCAGGATGGCGGGCTTGAGGGTCTGTTGGGGGAGAACATAATATCCCACGATGGCTTGGGCGGGGGAGGCCATAAGGTCCCCCGAGTGCGGGGCTATTCTAGCAAGCCGAATAGCCCCTTGTCGCGACGGTTGGCTTGCCGGCTTGGGCGGGGGAGGCCGTAATGTCCCCCGACGGCCTACGCGGGGGAGGCCATAAGGTCCCCCGGACGCGGTCCCCCTGGCCAGGCTGGCCGCCCAGGCCCTCGCGCGCACCATGGGCGTGTGAGGGACGGGGCGAAGGCCCAGGCCAAGGGGACACCGCTGACGGCCATCCACCTTCGGGTGTGGCGCGGGCCGTATTCAGCCCCCCCGGCCCCTTGTTGTGACAGTTGGCTTGGGCGGGGGAGGCCGTAATGTCCCCCGGCGGCCTATGCGGGGGAGGCCATAAGGTCCCCCGGACGCGGGGCTATCTTTCCAAGCCGGATAGCCCCGAGAAGGCCATCCGCCCGGATGGTTGAATGGCTTGGGGGTCTGACGGGGCAGACCTTAATCTCATCCCCCCGGCCCCTTAGCCAGGCTGGCCGCCCAGGCCCAAGCGCGCCCCATGGGTGTGCGAGGGACGGGGCGAAGGCCCAGGCCAAAGGGGCACCGCTGACGGCCATCCACCTTCGGGTGTGGCGCCGGCCGTGGTCAGCCCCCGCTACCCCTTGGCCAGGCTGGCCGCCCAGGCCCTCGCGCGCCCATGGGGTGCCCGAGGGACGGGGCGAAGGCCGAAGCCAAGGTGGAAACGCTGTCGGCCATCCACCTTCGGGTGTGGCGCCGGCAGTGGTGACGGTGGGGTCTCCCGAATGCGGGGCTATTCTTGCTAGCCGAATGGCCCCTTGTGGTGACTGTTGGCTTGGGCGGGGGAGGCCATAAGGTCCCCCGAGTGCGGGGCTATTCTAGCAAGCCGAATAGCCCCTTGTCGCGACGGTTGGCTTGCCGGCTTGGGCGGGGGAGGCCGTAATGTCCCCCGGCGGCCTACGCGGGGGAGGCCATAAGGTCCCCCGGACGCGGGGCTATCTTTCCAAGCCGGATAGCCCCGAGAAGGCCATCCGCCCGGATGGTTGACAGGCTTGGAGGTCTGACGGGGCAGACCTTAATCTCATCCGCCGCGGCCCTTTGGCCAGGCTGGCCGCCCAGGCCCAAGCGCGCCCCATGGGTGTGCGAGGGACGGGGCGAAGGCCCAGGCCAAGGGGTCACCGCTGACGGCCATCCACCTTCGGGTGTGGCGCCGGCCGTGGTCAGTCCCCGCTACACCTTGGCCAGGCTGGCCGCCCAGGCCCTCGCGCGCCCATGGGGTGCCCGAGGGACAGGGCGAAGGCCGAAGCCAAGGTGGAAACGCTGTCGGTCATCCACCTATGGGTGTGGCACCGGCAGTGGTGACGGGGGGTCTCCCTATTGCGGGGCTATTCTTGCTAGCCGAATAGCCCCTTGTTGTGACAGTTGGCTTGGGCGGGGGAGGCCGTAATGTCCCCCGGTGGCCTATGCGGGGGAGGCCATAAGGTCCCCCGGACGCGGGGCTATCTTTCCAAGCCGGATAGCCCCGAGAAGGCCATCCGCCCGGATGGTTGAATGGCTTGGGGGTCTGACGGGGCAGACCTTAATCTCATCCCCCCGGCCCCTTAGCCAGGCTGGCCGCCCAGGCCCAAGCGCGCCCCATGGGTGTGCGAGGGACGGGGCGAAGGCCCAGGCCAAAGGGGCACCGCTGACGGCCATCCACCTTTGGGTGTGGCGCCGGCCGTGGTCAGTCCCCGCTACCCCTTGGCCAGGCTGGCCGCC
>VYVB01000766.1:10000-12500 GCA_009761775.1 Ficus carica | reverse complement strand
AGTGGCTCGACCAGGGCAGTCATGGGCTCGACCAGGCCAGTCAGGGGCGTGGCCTAGGCCACCGGCGCGCGAAGTGGCTCGACCAGGGCAGTCATGGGCTCGACCAGGCCAGTCATGGGCGGCAGTCATGGGCGTGGCCGAGGCCACCAGCGCGCCCAGTGGCTCGACCAGGGCAGTCATGGGCTCGACCATGGGCAGTCATGGGCGTGGCCGAGGCCACCAGCGCGCCCAGTGGCTCGACCGGGGCAGTCATGGGCGGCAGTCATGGGCGTGGCCGATGCCACCAGCGCGCCAAGTGGCTCGACCAGGGCAGTCATGGGCGGCAGTCGTGGGCGAGGCCGAGGCCACCCGCGCGCCCAGATGCTCGACCAGGGCAGTCATGGGCTCGACCATGGGCAGTCATGGGCGTGGCCGAGGCCACCAGCGCGCCCAGTGGCTCGACCGGGGCAGTCATGGGCGGCAGTCATGGGCGTGGCCGAGGCCACCAGCGCGCCAAGTGGCTCGACCAGGGCAGTCATGGGCGGCAGTCGTGGGCGAGGCCGAGGCCACCCGCGCGCCCAGATGCTCGACCAGGGCAGTCATGGGCTCGACCATGGGCAGTCATGGGCGTGGCCGAGGCCACCAGCGCGCCCAGTGGCTCGACCGGGGCAGTCATGGGCTCGACCAGGCAAGTCATGGGCGGCAGTCGTGGGCGAGGCCGAGGCCACCCGCGCGCCCAGATGCTCGACCAGGGCAGTCATGGGCGTGGCCCAGTGCCTCTGGCGAGGCCGTCGTGGGCGAGGCCGGGGCCACATGACTGCCCAGTGGCTCGACCAGGGCAGTCATGGGTGTGGCCTAGGCCACCAGCGCGCCCAGTGCCTCGGGCGAGGCCTCGGCTTGCGTGGCCGAGGCCACAAGCGCACGCAAGGGCCCTGGCCGAGGCTCCCTGCGCGCACATGGGCGTGGCTGGTCGAGCCAGTGGCTGCCTGGCCGCCCACGGTGTTGCCGAAATGACTTTTTTCACTATATCTTTTTAATTTTTCACTAAATGTCCCAATGTTATTGTTCCTAAATTCATTTTAGGATTTTTAGGAGCAAACCCAACCAGCGGAAAGAAATTCCGAATTAAAAATTATTTTTTATGATTTTCCGAAGTGTTCAACTTTGGAAAATTAAAAAAAATACCAAACGTTATCCAATGCCTCTGAAACTTTGCAGAATCCATATTGACATTATTCTTAGCTTGACTGCAAAAAATCAGCTCAAAATTCCAAGTGGAACATGGAGAACTCAACTAGTACCTCCTCAGAAAAATGATGTCTCCTCCTGCCCAGCCCAAAAAAGCTTAGAAATCTCTTTAGGGGGGGTGCTCCCCTCAGCCCCCCCGGCCCCCTGGCTAGGCTGGCCGCCCAGGCCCTCGTGCGCCCCATGGGCGCGCGAGGGGCGGGGCGAAGGCCCAGGCCAGGGGGGCACCGCTGCCGGCCAACCACCTTCGGGTGTGGCGCCGGCAGCGGTGGGGGGGCCGCCGGCACCGGCCGGAGGCACCGCCGGCGGCGGCGGCGACGGCGGCCGGGATGACGGCGCCGGTGGGGACGACGACGACGGAGATGACGGTGCCGGTGAAATCTCCGGCACCGGCGCCGGCGCCGGAGATGGAGGAGGAGCCGGAGAGACCCACGGGGGCTATTTTTTCCCGCCGAATTGCCCCGTAACGCCCGTGGAAGGCCATACGAGCCAGGATGGCGGGCTTGAGGGTCTGTTGGGGGAGAACATAATATCCCACGATGGCTTGGGCGGGGGAGGCCATAAGGTCCCCCGAGTGCGGGGCTATTCTAGCAAGCCGAATAGCCCCTTGTCGCGACGGTTGGCTTGCCGGCTTGGGCGGGGGAGGCCGTAATGTCCCCCGACGGCCTACGCGGGGGAGGCCATAAGGTCCCCCGGACGCGGTCCCCCTGGCCAGGCTGGCCGCCCAGGCCCTCGCGCGCACCATGGGCGTGTGAGGGACGGGGCGAAGGCCCAGGCCAAGGGGACACCGCTGACGGCCATCCACCTTCGGGTGTGGCGCGGGCCGTATTCAGCCCCCCCGGCCCCTTGTTGTGACAGTTGGCTTGGGCGGGGGAGGCCGTAATGTCCCCCGGCGGCCTATGCGGGGGAGGCCATAAGGTCCCCCGGACGCGGGGCTATCTTTCCAAGCCGGATAGCCCCGAGAAGGCCATCCGCCCGGATGGTTGAATGGCTTGGGGGTCTGACGGGGCAGACCTTAATCTCATCCCCCCGGCCCCTTAGCCAGGCTGGCCGCCCAGGCCCAAGCGCGCCCCATGGGTGTGCGAGGGACGGGGCGAAGGCCCAGGCCAAAGGGGCACCGCTGACGGCCATCCACCTTCGGGTGTGGCGCCGGCCGTGGTCAGCCCCCGCTACCCCTTGGCCAGGCTGGCCGCCCAGGCCCTCGCGCGCCCATGGGGTGCCCGAGGGACGGGGCGAAGGCCGAAGCCAAGGTGGAAACGCTGTCGGCCATCCACCT
>VYVB01000765.1:0-55387 GCA_009761775.1 Ficus carica | reverse complement strand
AGCGTAAGATGTACAAAAGCGTCTCTTAATTCATTTTTGAAATAAGATTTACTTTTCATGACGTTTAAAAAAAAAAAAGAGTTCGATACTGCCATATTCTTATTCAGCATAGCAATCAACATTCATTTAAATTCAAAATTAGAAATTTTCCAAAGGAAAAAAAATAAATAAATAAAGAAACTTTTAATTTCACAAAAGAAACAAGTAGAGCTAACACTTCATATATACTTGATAGTTGGAAAGCCATAGCCATAGAGACCATGGATCCTTCCATAATGCATGATTTCCTTTTGCCCTCAAACCAAATGAAAACTGAAACCTCAAATACATTCATTAACCCGCACTTAATTCAACAAATTTTAATGTATTTGAAAAAGATTTACTTGTTCCTCCATTTTTTCTCACAATTTCTAACTCAAAAACTTCAAAATCCCTACATTTATGACGATTTGACAGTTAAGCAAAATCTTCTAAAATCCTTTGACTCTTGAACTCGATCCACAAAAGTGACGCTCCCATAAGTAGAATTCAAACAATTTTTGTAGTTGTTTCGGTCAAATAAATTAAAACCTCCACAAAATTTATGGCTTTTTGAAGAACAAGACGGAGGTGGGGAAAGAGAAACATGTTGTCTGATAAAAAAACTTACCACACATAAACATTATGCAAAACTCGTACTAAACTTTTTTGACAAAAGAGATGATTTACGTATGGCGTATATTAAAAAATATATAAAATTAACGTAATATGTTATATTTTAAAGAGAAAAAATTGATTAAATATAATGAAGTAAGAATGATAAAAAAAAAAAGTGGTATAAACAAAAATGAGATTGATTCAAGGATGAGACCGCAAATTCCATGGACGTACAGTAAAAACTGGTATATTACTAAGTGCCTTGGACTTTTTTTTGTCAAATCTTTTTTTGCCACTTTTGTCCTTCCTTTTCTTTCTAAATTACCATCAAGTAACTACAAAACAAAGATGCACCCACTGTCTATATAAAACGACAAAAATCTGACGTGTTCTTCTTTTATACTGTTTATGTTGTTTACTTTCATTTTGTCGTTTCATATTTTGGTTGACAAAACTACCCATTGCTTTTGGCCAAAAGTCTTCTGTACACCAAATTAAATTTTCACTTCAGTTTAATATTTCAACCAGGGTTAAAGTTGGAAATTAAAGACCATAAAGCCTTGCAAAAGAAAGCGATGGGCCAACAGCGTGGCTTTCTTTTATTTAGTAAAAAAATAAAATGTGAGCAACGTGTTCGGTGGAAGGAAATTTAAAAAAAAATTCTAGGGATACCTATTTTAATATTAATTTATAAAATATCAATTTACATGTTATATTTTTATTGTTATACAATTAATTAATATTATAATGTATTAAACACTTATCAATAAAAAAATGAGAACTCATATGCTACATAAATTAATACTTAATAGTTGAGATTAGAGTTGATGTTGTTAACATTAAAAAAAAAATATGTTAAAAGTTTCAAACTGTTGCATGTCTCTCTCTCTCTCTCTCACAAAACTCACTTTCTTCTTTATATCTTTTCCGTAAGTCTTAAATTTGTTCCATCAATTTTTTTCAGATATGAAAATCTTAATTTTTAGGGTAAAAATTTGTTTTCATTTTATTTTCTGTTTCTATTTTGGTCATGAATAGTTTGTTTTGTGAATGTTTTGTCACTCTGTTTGAGTATTTGTTATTTCTGCTTGATTATTGACGTGGATGGTTTTGTCTGATTCTGCTATTACTGATTATAAATTGTCAGTCATTTTCTTACTCTAATTTGTGATAGTTCGTTCCACTTGATATAATTTTATTTTCTTTCTTTGTTTTGGTCAATTTGTTTTGTCTTGTTCTGTAATTTTTTGCTGTAATTTAACTAAAGGAAGTTAATGTACCTTAAAAAGCCTATGAAAATCCATGCATTGTGTGTGAACAAATGCAGATAAAAAAATATTAACGAACAAAAAAAACCCTTTGAACGGATGGATCTATCATATATTTATACAAAAGTAGTATGCATCACTCCCAAACATGATGATTTGTTGGCTTTTAAAGTGCATAAACCTTTCATTCTAGGATTACGTCAAGATAAATTTGCTTATTATAAGAAATTTAAATTTTCTTTTTAAAGTTCTCTCATATTTTGTCCTATAAATATTGGTCGTCTAAAAAGATAAGAGATATATAGTACTTCTCTTGCTTTCAGTGGGTGTACATTATTATTATAGTTGATGGTTTTCTCTTTGCACATACATTAAGTGTTACAGAGCCTTTCATATGTTTCAAAAGTTTAAACAAGAGTATGTGAATGCCGGGTACAAATGTATTGCTGGTCAATTGTTTGAGGCTTCTGATGTTGCAATCTGAAATGTCAAGTAATCCACATATTGTTGATATAAAGAAGGCCCTGACTCATTAATTTTTTTTTTTTTTTTTTTTTTTTGCTATAAACATCTCAATGGCCTAACCGTTTCATGTACTATTGGATAGTAGCTACACCAGTTGCTTTAGAAATGTAGCTATATAATCATGTAAATTGTTTTTTGATTGTACACAGTATGCATATTGTACATATTAAAGAAAAATCTATCATGTTTTCTTTTTTCTATACTTCCCCTTCTGATGCAACGTAGGTGCACGTGCCCTCCTTTCCTAGTGATGATCCTATAGCGAATTCTATGCTCGTATTATAATGTGTTCTTTCTTTACTTTCTACTAATTTATTGATCCTAACATGTTACACGGTGATTTACTAATTGTACTTACAATGTAGATATATATTCTCTTTCTGCCGTTGATTGTCCTCTAATACTGGAATGGATTGTGTCTTTTTTGTGTATATAATTTTAGATCATGCGTACTTATTATTTTGTCACGTCATAATTTCTTGGTAGAAAATAAAATGACAATTAATGTTGTTTTACATGATAATTTATTAGTCGAAAACTAAACAACAATGAAAAATTAGAGTTATGTACGACTTGACAATATGTCAATTCGAAATAGGGTGACACTATAAGAATTTTTACCTGCTGGAGACCAAAAAATAGAGTAACAGCTTTTAAGTGCAAGTTTGCAATATTCGACAGTATTTGTCCAGAAACAAATCGGCAACCTATAATTGATGTAATTATATCAAGTGACAGTATACCGGTTATGAACAAAGTGACAACTGGTCAAAAGATATATATATATATATATATATATATAGTTTATTGGTCCGAAACAATTAGCAACAATCCATTATTAATATTCTATAATTGTGACAAGATATTTGTCTAAAACAATGAACAATCAATTATGTATCACATGTCAACATACTGTTTATGAGTAACCGATCATATGACAAATATGTTATTGGAACAAAGTCAATTGATAGTAAGATCTCACCAAGGACACACTCGCAAAGTAAGATCTTTGATACAATGTAATTCATGTCATTTGAAAAAATTAAAAAGCTCTAATACCATTTGCTGAATTAGATATAATAAAAATACATAGAAAATGTATAAAAAGATATTCATGATTATTAAATTATGCACAGAATTAGTTAACACATACAAGTACTAAGCAACTTCATTACTAAATTGAGTACAGCAGGTCAACACAAACATAACTCAGAAATTAACCAACTCACAACAAACACTCATGACCAAAACCTAACTTAATTAAAAAGTTGTTATACAAAAAAGATTATTACAACTATTTTAAGATAGAAAAGAACTCCAAAATGGAGAATCTGTGACCAATATGATATTTAACAAAAAGATAACAAACAACATAAGAATTGAAAAACATCCCAACCTTAAAAGACATTCTAATTGTAACTAGACCTAGTCATCCTAGTACTACTCATTATTATTGTTCCCATTGCCATAGCCTGGTGTAGGTGGAAATCCAGTCCAAGGATAATTCTGTTCATTTGCCTGATTCCAAGGCACGTAATTATTTATCACAGCCACCACCACCCCCGAAACAAAGGGGTCAGATCCTTCTCCGGAGCAACTTCCCACCTCTTGGGACGGTCGTTGAAGAGCAGCATTTGCCACCAAAGCAAGTTTACTATTCGCGTTAGCTATACTTTCCTGGACATGGCTACTGAATTTGTTATGGAGCTCTTGAAAAGTCTTGCACTTCTCCTCAAGGTACATCCTCAGCGAGCCCCTCCAGCGGAACCTCCAAACCAATGCTTCTGGTCCTTTTCTTTCCCTTCCTCCTCGTCCTCTTCACTCATCATCCGCCTCTGCCTCCTCCCGCCTTTTCTTCCTCAAGACGCTCGTAGAGGCTGTCTATGAGCTCGTTGAGCTCCTCGATCTTCGACGACGCCGAATACCTCTACGATGCTGTTAACGGTGGAGTCCACCGGGGCTTGTGGGTTTTGGCCGTGAATTTATCCAGAGGGATGGCCCAAGGAAAACGGCTTCCCAGAGGGTGAAAAGATTACCACACACCAACTTCGGAGCCGCAAAGTGTGACAATTTCACTGGCCTTCTTAAAAATCCCATATCTTCTCTTTGAGAATGTGATCAGACAATTGTCTTCGTCCTCTATCATCTTCATGGCTATTTTTTGCTTGCCTCTTGTCTGCTTGTTGCCTAGATCGCCTGCCATGAAAATAGAGACAAAAGAGAGAGAACTTTTCTAGGAAAAGTGGATGAAAAGAAAATGCGAAACTAGAGAAAAAGGAAAGGAATCTAAATGATAATATTTCAGTGAGATTTCTAATATGACAGTTTATTTATCCATTTTTTTCCTAGGTAGGAGAGATTTATAGCAAGAATATAAGGAAAGTAATCTGAAATTATTTTCATACATGGATTACAGACATAAATATCTAACAGTAATTTTATATCTGACTTTATCTTAAAGTACAAAGTTTGAATTTCTCGATTCTCAAGTTTAAAAAAAAAAAAAAAAAAAAGGAAAAGATTATTGCATGAAATGAGATTTTTTTTATTTTTTTGTTTTGGTTGCAGTATTGCCTAACTATAAATTCGCATTTGATTTCATTCTAATGTGTAAAATTCGATCCTTCGCTTGAAATTAAAAAAAAAAAATCTTTCTTTTTATTTTTCATTTTATTTCCTAATACCATGTCATTATTTTGTTTATCTTCTTTGTAATGATACTTCTTATCTTTTATTTTTTTTTTTTTTAGGGTTAATGATAAGTTGTTTAACTTCTTTTATCTTATCCATTTATTTTCTTTATAATAAATATATTTCTGCCGTCACATTTGCAAAGGTTTTGTTGTCACTTATAAATTTTTGTTAGACAGTAAGTAATACCGACATGGGTCAAATTTTACGTTTATTATTAATTGTATTTAGTCTCCTTCTTACACGTGTGTGTATGCATGCTAACTATATTAAAGTTTTTTCTTTCATAAATAACTATAATCAATGTTTATGTTTTCTTTATGTAATTATAGAATATGCCAATAAATAATGTTTCCCGTTTATTAGTTTTGGAATGATTTTTTTCCCTTCTAGGAATGCAAAGTAATTAACTTGGGTCCGATTGAGTGAAATCTCACTATTACAATATAGCTATTTATTATAACCAGATTCTGAAATTTTGGATTCTCAATTCTGTGGGTGGGAAGGATAATGTGCTGAAAGTACCCTTTCCCCCCTTATTTAATTCAAATATACAATTAGAATTATCGTATTATTTATGTGTTATTTTATCTTATCAATTGCCTTGTAAAGGTATATTTGTCAACGAGAATAGATATATACCATATTCAGTCTCAATTAGATTTCTCTCCCACTCCTTTTTTTTTTCCCCCATTAGATTGTATTTCGAGAACATTAATATTTGTTGAAACATAAAACATATATATCTTTGGTGTGTGTTTTAGCATAAAGAAAAAAAACACATATTTTTGTTATTTATGTATTGACGGATACTGTAATTTAAATTATTAATCAATTTTTGAATAGTCTGATTAATGATTAGATTGTACATTTTAACGTGAACAAAGGAATATCAGACCAATAAAAATTTAATCTAATATTAAAAAAAAAAAACAGTGTTTATAGGTAGAGAGAGAGAGAGAAAAAAAAAAAAAACAATTCCTCCAATAACTTCAAAACAACAATGAGAAAAAATGACATATTTTGATAATTGAACATCCCTGACTAAAACAGTGGAGGTAAAAATATAGTTTTTATCATTAAATTTTTTTTAAAAATTATATGTCTACATATTAAGTTAATGAATTAGTGGAAGATTAATGGAGAATGGAGTATGATATCTCCCTGGGATGAGGCTTCTTTCGATTTTAATGGAGTTTGGTCTCACTTTAATGATCTCTCATGGAAATATTGGGACAATAAACCGTCTTTGAAATTGCACATGCAATTGGCACTCCATTGAAACTTGACAAAAACACTGAAGAAGGTAATTAGAGCCAATATGCCCGTATACTGGTAAAACTGGTAAAACAAACAGTTCACATTCAACCAAACACACAATTATAAAACCTCTAGGGTTCACAGTTATTGTGGATAGGGAAGAGACTTCAATTTTTGCAACAGTGGAATATGAGAATTTACCTGATTTTTGTACTCGGTGTTTATCAAAAGGCCACTTCATAGCACAGTGTCAATACATGTTCCGAATGTGGAAACTGCAAAAGCAATAAAAATAGTACTCAGATCAATCTTACTGATCAACCAGCGACAGCAGACCGGTTCATTAAATTATTGGCCGATAAGGAAGTCATTGCTTTGGTTTCCAAGGACGTAGACCAAGTGCTAAATATCAATGTAATTCTTGTCATTTGAAAGGATTAAAAAGCCCCAAAATATCGTTGCTGAATTAAAAACAACATATTTACAGAGAAAATGTAAACAAGCAAATTCATTATTAAATTAAGCACAGTTTGATTAAAAAAAAACAAATACTAAGCGAATTCATTACTAAATTGAATACAACAAGTTAACATAAACACAACTCAAGAAATTAACCCAAACCACATCAAACACTCATGACCACAACTTAGCTTAACTAAAAAGAAGTTACACCGAAAACATTAAAACATTATAACTACTTCAAGATAGAAAAAAAAAAAACTCAAAATTGGAGAGCCTTTGAGACACTACAGCCTTATAAACAGAAAAATGTAATCATAACTAGAACTAGTCATCCTACCACTACTCATTATTGTTGTTCCCATCGCCATAGCCCAGTGTAGGAGGAAATCCAGTCCGAGGATAATTATGTTCATTACCTTCAGAGCAAGTACTATCCACGTTAGCTATCCTTCCTTGATATGGTTGCTAAACTTGTTATGCAACTCTTGAAAATACTTGTACCTCTCCTCGACCACATCCTCGGCGAGCCCTTCAAGCGAGACTTCCCACCACTGCTTCTTGTCCTCCTCCTCCGGCTCTTCCTCGTCCTCCTCATCTTCCTCCTCTTCCTCGCGCCTCTTCGCTCACCGCACACTTTTGCCTCTGCCCAGGGAGCTTCACCTCACAATTCAGCTTCTTCTTCAGTGCCTTTTGCAGCCCCTTTTCTTCTCAAGACGGTTAAAGAGGCTATCGTTGAGCTCGATGAGCTCCTCGATCTTCGGACGTTGAAAGACCTCCACAATGGTGTTGGGCGTAGAGTCTGCCGGGGTTCCGTCATTGTTGGCCGTGAACTTATCCATCACCACACTCGGCGAGGGTGGTATAAGGAAATGGTTTCCCAGATGGTGAGAATATCACCACCCCAACTTCTGGGCCGCAAAGTGTGACGATTTCACTTGCCTTCTTTAAAATTCCAGCTTTCTTCTCCTTGAGAAGGTGACCTGACGAGCGCTTTTCGTTTTTCTATCATCTTTATGGCTATCTTTTGCTTGCCTTTTTTCTGCTTGGTACCTTGATCGCCAGCCATGAAAAGAGAGAGAAAACTTTTCTAGGAAAAATGAAGGAAAAGAAAAACGAGAAAAATTAGAGATAAATGAAAGGAATATAAATGAAAAATAATTAAATTTAGATTGCAATGTAACAGATTTTTCATTTATTTATCCCATATAGGGGAGATTAAATAGGCAATAATGTAAGGAAGGTAATGATACGGAATTGCTTGCATAAAATAACTACACGAGTCTATCCATAATTTTAATTTTACCATAAAATATTGAGTTCGAATCTGTCAATTCTCAAGTTTAACAAATAAAGAGAAGAAAGAAATGATTGCATGAAGTGTGGTTTATTTATTTTTTATTAAAGTATAATCTATCGGTAATTTCATAATTGATTTCATATTAATTTGCAGAGTTAGACTACACCCCATCCCAAATTAAAAAGAAAAAGGTTACTTTTTTTCCCCTTTGTTACCTAATACCATGTAATTATTATTATTACTAGTTTAAAACATATGCGATGCACATGATTAATCATATTTGAGAAAATTTATCTAAATAAGAAAAAATATACAAAAAAAAAAATCAACAACTTACCTAAAAATAAAATTAAAAAAAAAAGAGGCACGAAAAAAGACCAAAAGATAAAAGGACCAAAATGTTAAAAATAAAAAAATACAAAAAAAAATGGGAAATAAAATGAAAAAAAAAATTTTGGGCCTAAAGAAAAAAAAAAAAGAAAAATTAAAGGCTAAAAAAAAATAAATAAAGTTTTTTTTGTCCAAAACGTTACGTTTTGGACGAAAAGGGTGAGTACTAGCTTATTTTGAGCTTTCCTTTCATATATATATATATATATATATATATATATATATATATCTTATTATTATTATTTTTGAATAAAAGATGGCTTTTTTTATTGCATAAGGCAAATGTATGCCCTTACAAAAGTGCCATGAACTTAAGGCAAATAATCAAGCCATAAAAAATCAACAAACTGAGAAATAGCAAAGGTTGTCAATAGTGGGTTACGACCGTTCTCCTTACAAATAGGGATGACAATATTCCCCGTGGGGATCCTCCTTGAACTGGCACTACTATAAAATGCAGATTCCACGACCGTTTTTAAAAAACCGTCATGGAAAATGCGGCAAAACACGGAGCGAAATAGAGTTTTCAAAAACCGTCGTGATAGGACCGTCTACCACGACGGTATTTTACGCAGAACCGTCATGGTATATTATTAAATATCCAGTTTTAGGCCCTATATTTGCCCATTACACGACGGGTAAAAAACCGTCGTGGAATCCAAATAGATTTCACGACTCTGAATTCCACGACGATTAGAAAACAGTTGTGGAATGTTACCACGACGGTTAAAAACCGTCGTGGTATCCACATTCTGTACTAGTGTGGACAGGGATGGGGGGACAAAGTTCAGGAATGGGGAGGGGGATGGGGATGATTTTTTATTCCCAAATATTAGCGGGCAGGACAGGGAAAGCACTCCCCGCCTCGTCCCCTTTCCATTATATATGTGTGAGCATATGTTTATGAATATATAATTTACAATAAATTTTTTTTAAAAAAGTGTATGCATCCATGAAAATAAGGATTGAAACTATGAGTAATAGATAAATGAGGAGAATTTTATGTTTATTTTTTATGGTTTTAAGTTTTTTTTAACTTAAAATATTTTATAACTATTTAGTTTTCAGAGATTGTAATATTTTGATGAGATCTTTAATGGCTTTATGATTAAGATTTCATTTGCTTATATATTTAGAATTTGGTTTGTTTATGAAATCTTTGATTTTGAACTAAATTCATGGTACATATAAACTTTATTGTTTGTTTTTACTTTATTATATTTTTTAATATATTTTTATAATAGATGGGAAACGTGGAGGGTGAGGAAAGCATCTCCGACAGGGAATTCCCGTCCTCGACCCCATTTTTGTTTAAGTGAGGATAGGGATGGAAAGCTTTCTCTGGCCTTAGCTCTGCCTCGTTGCCATCCCTACTTACAAGAAGCATAAGAAACATCACCACTAGTAACAAAAGAGATGACATCTCTAATGTCGTCGATGATAGCCGCCTCTTGAGCCTGGGGAACATGAGATAATTTTTAGCATATATAACTTTTAAACTACAATATAATGTCAAAATATATCCATTTGAAGTGTAATACTACGAAGAAAAAAAAAAAAACCAATTCCTTAATGCAAACTGGGTCCATGGAATGCAAATTAGTACATCATCCCAAATTAATCCGCGAACAACAAAACAAAAAAAAAAGTTAATCGATATCCAAGTTCTAGTACTAGCAAGCAAGCATATATGAGAAAATTATATTCACCTCAAATATAGTGTAGCATAAACGCTATTGCAAGATCTAGGGTGCTAGCACCAGAAAATTGCTATTGATTTGTTGGTATTTAACTTTTTGTATTATATTCAACGAAACCAATAATGTAAAAAACTTGGTCAAGCATAGGCAAAGTATTTTTTTTTTTTTTTGTCTTTTTCGTTTAATGTTACAATAATTTTTCCAAACATTTTCAAAAATCTTAAACTTTAACAATATAAAATGAGATGAATTTTTTTTTTTAAATTGCATAGAATTTCAAGAGAAACGAAACAAGATCCATATTATTAATTTTTTGAACACATTTTAAGTTTTTATACTTTTTCACTTCATATAGTTAATTTTTACCAAATGTACATTTTTAAAATTCAATCCATCTCTAACCTCCAAAAACCGTCTCCAAACGTGATCTCAAACGGGCCCTAAATAACATCAAAACAACAATGAAAAAAATGACAACATATTTGATTGTAAATAACTTCAAAACAACAATGAAAAAATATGACAACATATTTTGACATATTTAAATCACTATAAACAACATGTGTCTCGAAACAACATGTGTCTCATGTTCAAGTCTGAGAAGTCAACTATACTTGCTACGAGTCCACATCAATCATGTTTGTTCTAACGAAGGTTACTAGCCAAATGTCAGATGCCAAGTGGCCTCAATTTATAAGCAGAAACATCTTTTTTCAAAGTCAATTTAGTGGTTCGAAAAGTGCCATTCTTCTTTAATCCGTGTGTACTCGTCTCCTTGTTAAAAATTTTGTTTTCCCTTATATGCTTATATTATATATTACCAAGATCATACATTAGTTTGATCTTTCTTATACAGTAAACAAGCAATGAGCTCAAGGCATTTCCTTTTTTTTTTTTGGGTCTTTTTTTGTCTTTTTATTGTGGGTATGTGGCAACATCTTATGATAACTTGTTCAGTTAGGGGCATAAATTTTGGTTTTAGTCATTAGATGCTACAAAAAAGGCTACCTATTTAGGAAATAATCATGCTTTTCCAAATGATATGCAATCTCTACTTCAAGCCATTGATAGCACTAATATTGAGTTAAAAAATTTATCCTATATGTTCCTTAACAATTGTTTATGCAGAGGAATTAATTTTTACATTTTATGTTGCAACAGTATTTAATGTTTTGTGTGGACATAGCTTGATCATCTCTTTGAAAATATATATCATATAAAAATTAGGTTGTGTTGTTTGATTTTTTCAAATAAAGTGTCATACATAAATTATTAGGAATAATGTTAACTATTACTCACATGGGGGTATGTACGTGTGGACCACATGACCTCAACTAGTATCAATAAAAGGTTAGTAATACAAATTATTTCTTTGTCTTGTCGTTAATCATTTCCGTCGCTACATACAAACATGCACACACATATTATACACACACACACACACACACACTAGGTCATTAGTACGTTCTCGCACATGTGCGTTGGGTTTGTTAAACTTTTTTACACATAATGAAAAAGAATATTTAAAAAAATACATTTGAGAAAAACTAATAAACAAGAATAAATATGAAAAAAAAAAATGTATTTTAATGAGGCATAGTTAAAAATATTAGATTTGGTTGAACTAAAGAAGCCAAAGAGAAAAAATAGAAATGAAAAAAAAAAAGAGGATATATTCAAAAATATATATTTTAAGAGAGACAAATTAACAGGAAGAAGAGTAAGGTTTACAGAAGATAAACGCCCAAAAAATCCAGAAAATGACCAACATAAGTGGAAAAGAATTGTTTAAACAATAGTAAAATGAAACTATTATATAGAAAATTAACTAATACGCGTATGAAAAAGAAAATATATATTTAAATAGGGACACATTTGTGAAAAAGTTTCAATCGAGAAAAAAAAAAAAAAAGGTAGTTATAACTTATGAAGTCACATTCTATCAATGAAAATTCAGAAAAAAATAAATAAATAAATAAAGGAACGAAACTTCATGGACTTGTGGAAGAAGAGGCATGGGCACTTTTAAGGTTTTTATATAATATAATATAATTTATATATATAAAACGTTAGATTTATATATGTAAGATAAGATAATGTAAGAGTTATATATAGAAGATAAGATATATGTAAGATTATGATGTTATATCCCGTTAAATATTTATATTATAGCAGATTTTGTAAAGGTTTAATTGTGACTTAAAATTTATTTACCCAAAAAAAAATTGCAAACATAATTTTAATCAGAGATTGGTAATTATGAATGGATCAAATTTTTACTTTGTATATATGTGTGTGTGTGTGTTTACTGTATGTAACCTAAAAGTTTTGTTTATGTATTAAGGAATACGACATCAGTTTGTGAGTGAATTAGCTTTTTTCTCTGAGGCATGTAGTTAATTAATTTGGGTTTATTACTCGAGTCAAATCTCACTATTGCTAAAAGAATTTCTTTTGTTTTTTTTCCTTTATTAATCTGATGATTACTACATTAATGATTCATTTTAACCTGATTATGTGGTTTTGTAGGAAAGCAATGTTGTTTAATGAGTACTTCTTTTAAGATTGGGGTGATTTTTGTTTTAATGAATTATAATTGCCCTTAAAACTTTCATATTTTCTGCTTTTACATGTAATGTGCTTTTGTTAAATATATCGAGTTAATTAGTCAAAGTACTTCCCTACAATATAGAATAATACATTTCTAATCACAACCTTTTTTTTCTTCACATAGAATGTCATTTTAATCACCTTAAGATTACTATAAAAGCATAAATATTGGTTGTGGCTTGCTAAAACATTTAGCCACAAGATTTGTAATCGTCAAGAAAAAGTTTTCCTCACATTGTGCTAACGGAGTGGGATGTAACTTTTTAAAAGGGAAATATTATTTAATTACGAAAAATTTTAGTGTTATTATTCGCAATATCTTGCATTTTTTAAACAATTTATCCAAAAATAGTCATTGTGCCATTATTGTTGGGACCGATGTTCAAGTCGCTCAAGAAGAAACTGGGTCAAAGGAAAGAAAAAGGGGAAAAAAAAAAGTTACCAAATAATCATCAATGATAAAATAACAACATAATCTGACAATTGAAAATTCCACAAACCCCTCAAATTAAGATAACAATGTTTTTTTGCCCTTTTCAGGGGCCTACCAATAGACAAAAACATAAGGAAAACTACAAAATTATTATTAAAAGCTTAAATTCCCTATTTGGATTTCTAGACCAAAATTGAAATTGTAAAATAGGGGAAGAATACTACTTGCCGACTACAAGAACCATAAAACGATAATTAAACCAAGCATTAATTATAATCACAAGATAGAGTTTCTCTAGGGTAAACTGTTATTATTATTATCATTATTATTATTATTATTTAATTCCTAAGAAGCATCAGTATTATTGCTAGTCTTCCTCTCTCCATTGATGTGATTGCAAAGCTTCTGGTGAAGATCTTCCAATGACTCATTCGTCCGGAGCAGCTCCTCGTAACTGAGGTTGTCGACTGGAGTCTCCCACCAGCCTTTGTCAGACATGTTCGTTGCCGTCGACTTCTGCACTAACTTATCGATTGCCTTGCGGTTCTTCTTCTCCGCCTCGAGGCTGTTCGCGAGCTCAGTGTAGTATTGGTTCAACCCCTCAAGCTTTGATAGGTGGTCATCGGAAATGGTGGTTGGTTTCAAATTAGGAGGTGGTTTTTCGACGTCAATCATGAGCCGCTTTTCTATGGATTCCATAGAAGGTTCAGCAAATGAGAAGGGCTTCCCCTTGGGAGAGAAGGTCATGAAACCAACATCAGCCCCGCAGAGGGTGACTAACTCATTGGCTATTTTGTATATCCCACTTTTACGTTTGGAGAAGGTTGGGTTACGATCTTCTTCTTTCTCAATCATCTTCATCGCAATTTTTTGTTTTCCCCTTGTTTTGTGCTGGTCTGTCATGGCTAAAAGGCAGAAAGCTTCCTATTGGGAAAACTTAAAAGAAGAAATTTAGAAAAACTAACGGTAATGGCTTCTAAAGTGTGCTTTTACCTTCCTCTCATTAGCCCTATAAATAGAGGGACCCAATTTTTTTAGTATAAGGAATTCTTTTAATTCAAAATTTAAGTTACTTATTATGGGGTGCAATTATACTATTTGTTTTTGGTATATATTTTCTAGTCTAGAACTTTATTTTCCCCCTTTTTTTTTCCCTCTAATAATGACAATACTATCTAGTATGCACTTTTCGTTTTCTTTTTAACACCCATCTAAAGAATGCTTATTTACAAATATATGTGACGTTTACACAATTTTGTTATATGCTTGTTTCACTGAAGGAATGTATATATCTTCCTAGACATTGAGCACTCTTTCATATATTTTATATTGTTTTATTCGTACTTCAATTTTTTAAAATGATATATTTAATCAGATGATATAAGCTGATTTCGATTTTTAAATAGCGATTTGGAAAATTTTCATAGTGGTATTGATAGTGATTATTTGATAATAGAAAATTAATAATTTGTTCGGCAAATTTCGCAAAATATTAATATCACAATTTATGCATGTATTACTGTCAATAGTTAATAAGGAAATTCCTAAACGTCTCCAAAACAATAAATAATAATAACTTGAATCTGTATGTCAAATGCAATTACCTGATCATGAATCTCATATTTTTCGGATGCATTGCATCTCAAGGAGTTGCCCACTTGACAGATAGTAATTTTATTTCTTTATGTTGTTGTTTTGGATTATTATCATGTGATTTCTAGTAATTGTACCACGCCAAATACTATCTTTTTTTGATAATTATGATAATAAAAATCAGTAAGCATACCAAGACATTTCAATTCAGATCAGCAACCCATTAATACTCTCATCATTTTTCCATCTCACTAAATATTATTGATGAAAAAGAAAAAGGAAATTTCATATCAATTAAATGAACAAGGGAAATATAGAGAACAAAGAATAAGGACAAATCTAAACGCCTAACTAGGTCAAGCCAAAAGGCAATTTCAGAGAATCAAGTTGGAATTTTGTCCTTGAAAGTAGCCTTCAACTAACCCTATAGTTAAAACCCATTGGGAAAAATATTAGAACGAAAAAAGAGTACATATCTATTTATCAAAGTCAGTTAGTTAAAAAATCTATGGCAAATGAGAACCACCAAATCTCTATGGACTAATAAAAAGCAATCATTTGCGGCATTAAACCACCAAGCATCCACATCCATGCGCTGCATAGGAGGCTAATTTATGGGCCACTTGATTTCCTTCCCTATAGATATGTGGAGCTCGATAGGTGATTTTGTTAAGGCATAATTAATAGTCCCGTTCCATCATGCCAAGAATCTCCACGGGACATGTTTTTAGTATGTAGTAATTCCATTACGTAAGTAGAATTGCATTCAAACCATATAAAATCCCACTGCTGAAGTAGATCCTAGTGCATTTAGGAAGGGAAAAAAAAAAAAAAAAAAAAAAGCAGATCCTAGTGCTTTTTTTTTTTTTTTTTTTTTTTAAAAAGACAACGGTGGCATGAATACAGGTGAACCAATAAATTCTAGTATATGTTGGTACCCTTATTTACCCTCATCATTTATCTACCCCAGTGTATTATAAAACTAAAATAAAAAGATATTATATAAAGAAATAAATCAAATGTAAATGCTTAATATGCAGGTGCCAAAAAGAAATTAATTAAAAATGCACACACATATGTTAAAAAGAAAATATAGAAAATTTCATACACAGACAATAAAAAATAGTTGGGAGTCAGCATCTCAAAAAATCAAAAAATCAAAACGCAAGTCTTATTATGAAAGGATGTCCCAAATATGCCTTGTTAAAATTTCTCTAACAAAAACCCAATGTAAATGGTTACAAAATTTGTAATAGGAAAGACCCGCCAAATCCCAGTAAACATCAGGATGTAGGCTCTAAGAGCCCCCTCTAATTGGTTTTTTTGTACATGTATTGGACTCAAATTTTCAAATAGTCCCTCACCCTCTAAAAAAATTAAAACTTATTTTATTCTTTCAGAAATTAAATACATATACTTATTAGCCCCCATCATCAAAACTCCTTACTTCGTCATTGATGAACGGCACGTGATGTAATACTCCTGACCATTAAACTACCAAGTAGTATTTCAAAGAATGATCCCATAAAAAGCAACTATGTCAGCTACAAGACTAACTTCCTGGAAGATATAAGAAATCCAGTAGGAAATTTTCTTTCAATGCTCCATGATCATGGTCAAGATTTGAGAAATTCAAACTCGACCATCACCATATTTGATAAAAGAGTGGATACAGTGATCTCAACTTTCCTTTCATAACTTCAAATATGTCAACATGACAAGAGGAAATTTAACTTTGTTATTATTATTGTTTTGAAAAGAAAAAAAAAGTCGAGGGCTATCCATACGCTGACAGAAATATTCATTGAATATCTTATGAACAGGTCGTACCCCAAAACGAGTAGCGTGTCACCTTAACCTGACCAAATGTGCTAACAATAAAAATATATGTAAGCATGATATTAGGCACTCTAAATCGCGTATTAGACTAGAAAAAAATAACAAACATTTATAATTATGACCTCGTCACCCAACATTCAAACCTTTAACCACTAACCAACTCAATGATTGTTGTTGTTGTTATTATTGGTTATATACTAGTTTTGTTAACGATTTTCATATGATTCTCAACCAGCTGTTATATCAGTCTGTAAAACATATATTGGGAAACAATTGAGGAGAAATAAAGAAATGGAAGAATGTATCAGCGGTCTAAAACTAGACGAAGGGTGAGTAGAAAGAATGATGATGAATATGATGTCAGAGAACAAAGGGGAGTGCACTAACAAACAGTGATGGAGTCCGGTATTCTATTATTATATAGAAAAGACGAGCATACATCAATAGAAGAGATTATATAGAAGCGAGAATATGGCAATACAAAATTGCCTCCACGAAATGGGGTAATACCATGTCAATGTTTCTTTATCTTGTTGTTTTAACATTTTCTGCAATTACATACACACAAATTGATGGATCCAGAAATTTCTCTTAGTGGGGAACATATATGGAAAAAAAAAATTTTTAATTAATGCCTTTATATGATAAAAAGTTTAACATTTATTATTCTAAATTTTTTTTTTTTCATGTTTATCACCATATAATAACTATTGCATATTATTTTTATATTTTGAAAATATTGTGAAATTTATTCTTCAACTTTTTTGTCAAATATTATCATAAATAGAAGTTTCTAAATCATGATTTGTTGTATGTTGTTTGTAATTTTCTAATTAAAAATTAAATTTCACTCAAATTTATTCTACACTATTATTTTTACTTTTAAAGGTAATGCTTTTTACTAATAAATAAAAAATTACATGCACAAATATTCAAATTGTTGATAATTTTAAAATCAATAAATTTTTTAAAAACAAAAAAAAAAAGTTAAAAAATTAGGAAAAAAAGTAGATAAAGAAATTAGGAGGAAAAAAATGAATCAAATGTTGATGATGGTATTCAAATATAAAAATAAGTTAAGTGTTATAGGGCACATTAAAAATTAAAAAAAACTTTTGAGTGGGAGCACTTGAGGAAAAAAAACTTTTGAATGATGGCAAATTATAAAATCTTAAAAAATATATATATGAGATAAAATTTATATTTCAAGAAATTGAGAGGGGACGTACCCCCGCCAGGCCCTAACATACACCCGTGCCTACTCATATATATACATATACATATATAAATATATACATATATAAGAAATTTTGAACTTCACGAATTTGAAGTTCTCGGAAATCACAAAAGGAAACAAAGAAAGTTAGGCTTAGACTTGGGCTTGGCCTTCACCTTGGACTTGACATGCCTCTTTCAACTTCCAAACAGTTTCGTGTTTTTCTAGCTTAATATATATATATATTTCTTGATGCCAATAGATATATATATATATATATATTAATTGGTTAACATTTGTCATTATATGTAGAGCAATATTAAGGAATATCAGTAATATTTAAATCATTTATTAATAGAGGGTGAGTCCTATAATATAGAACTCACTTATCCATTAGTGTGATATTAAATATCACTGATGTTTTCTAACATTTGTCTTATATATATATTTCAGTAATTAATTATTGGTCAAACTTTACATTTATAGTTATTTGTTTTTGTGTCTTTCTTAGTGTGTGTACAATTACTATGCATAAATGTATAAAAGTTTTCTTTTATTTTTGATAAAGAGTTTAATAGCATTTCTTTACGCAATTACCAAATACGACCTTTTTTTTTTTTTTTTCTTTTAGGAAACGTCATTAATAAAATGAATGTATTCTATTTTTTTTTTTAATTTTCGGTGAAGATTCAAACTAAAGTCTAAGTGTGAGAATTATTGCACGCGACCATTAATTAATTGAGTGAACTAATGTAGTGACTAAATTTGGGTTTACTACTTGAGTCAAATCACATCTCACTATGGTTAAAAGTTTTTTTTTTTTAATTTAATAATGTGACGAGTAATACAGTTATGACCTATTATTATCAAATTATGTGGGCCCATTCGACAGATATTTTTCAATTATTATTTATTTATTTTCATTAAGAAAACAAAAAAACACCAAACATAACAAACCCCGTGTTACATGAGACAAAACCCTAATAAAAATGGATTCACTTGTGAAGTCTAATGACACTCAAAGAGAAAGATGTATGCTTAAGGCCCGATAATGGATATATACCTTGGCACATTGAAATTAAGCACATATAAGACTCTTTTTGACAAAACCCCGACAGTTGATGGAATTTATGGTTCAATCGAGGGCCAAGACTCAGCAGCACAAGGGTCACTACTAACTCCGTATGAAAGTAACTCTAGCGGGACTAAAATACCATCAAAACTCAGATCTGACAGATAAACAACCAACGCGGAAGGTGGATAAACCACCTTTGTTATTAAAAATAACAAACAAAAACAAAACACACAAAGAAAGGACAACAAAGACATCGTCATTATTACACAAAAACCTACATACCGTAAAACAAAATTACCAATCACTTAGAAATAGTCCTTGCCGATAAAACAAACCACATTGCTGGAAGAAACTAGGTTACCGAAGTCGAGCTGCTATAGTACCTCATCGGTATGTGACGATGATGCACCACCATCAACTATCTCATTGCTACCTTGATCCTTCTCGCAACACACATCCTCGTGCCACGGGCTCACCTCTATCAAGACCCTCATCATATAATTCTCACATTCATCTCTAGGGCCAAGAAACCAGAGACAAGCCCAAGGCCACCACCAGAATCCGGCCCTAAAAGAAAGAAACGATTAAGAAACCATAGCCCTCACACGTTAGAGAGGGAGAGAAGAGAGAAAGAAAGAGGAAAGCTTATATTCAAGACATTTTGCTATTAATTTTAGCCAGTAGAATAAGTGAAGTGTTTAAGAATTATATTTTTAAAATTGCTTTTGAACTAAAAATGATTTTAAGTTTTCTAATAAGTAATTAAAAAGCTAAAATAAAATTTTAATATCTAACTTAAACTCTGACACAAGTTTTAAAGTCAATTCAAAAGAGCTTTTTTCAGAAGTTATATTTTTTGATTTGACAGGAAGCTCTTTTTGACACTAGAAGCACTTCTAACAAATTAATCGAAACTTTTAGAAGTAGCTTTTAGACTTAGAAAACTAAAAATAACTTCTAGAAAGCTCTGCCTAATAGGCTATATATATATATGTCGGTTTTTGGATTATTAATCTGTGGGTGTAGCCATAGAGGTTTTGTAGAAAGGAGCATTGTTATTACTAAAAATACCTTTTATTTCTACAATATTGTCTAATGTGTACCACTTCTAGATGTGTCATATAGGTTTGTCCAATCCTTTTATTTTGAGTTTATTAGTGCTTCGTATAGTATCCATACCGGTTTATTTAATAAATGTGTCATGTTGTTCAGTATACATTTTAATTTATAGTGTCAAACTGGCTTGCGGCCCAGTTATAAATGCATTGTGTTTTTAACATGCTCATGTTGAAAAAACGGTTCCGATATCAGAGTTACGGTGCAGCGAAAGTGTTAAAATTTTTATACCGATTCAGAAAAGAAACTCATGATGTATATAACAATAAATTAAATACATGATCAAACGTACATTGTTTTTTCGGATTCCGGAATTGCTAGAGCGTCGACCAATGTGTCTTCTCTACTATTCTCGAATTCCCACGTCTCAAAGTGTGTTTGGGCACACATGCTATGAATCCAAGCGACTGATAATTCTTCCGAAGTCTAGATCCCACTTTCTCAATCCCGATGTACCTCGTTGAGAATTCGATCTGGGTTCGTTCTTCAAAACTACAAAACAGGAACCGGTTAACCTTCTATGAAAAATATCACTCAGCTTAACCTTCCTCACATTTTTGATTCAATAAAAATTTCTCTCTTTTTCTCACACCCAAGAAGGACGAATTTTTCTCAAGTACAAAAACCTAGATTTTGGCGTTTTTCTCTCTCCCAAAAACTGTCCACCTATGAGTATGATATGATGGTTGGTGTTTTCAAGAACCCCTAGCCTTTATATAATACTTTAATCTTTTTTCAAAAATATCTCCTACTTGAAAAATAATCAATAATTATTTTTCTGAATAATCTTGTGAACCAAATGATCATTTAAATTTCGGGCTAGGTTCTTTAAACCTTATGAACGGTTTTTTGCTAGGAAACTCAAAAAATTCGTGCTCCACCTCATGTGGATATTGATTGATGGTTCAAATTTAAATCAAGAATCTAAACTAGTCAAAAAGTCCTAATCCTATATAGATTCAAACTCCTTTTAAACATTTGAATTTAAATAAATATTTTTCACAAACATTATCCATATTTAATTAATTTAAATAAATGGAATATTTTAGATTTCTTTTCCACCAAAAAAATGTGCACCATTCTTTAAGAAAAGAAAATCTATCAAATAAGCTCCATTATTTAAATCAATTAATAATTTAATGTTTGTAATATATTTAAACAATTTTTGAAACAAAATCTTCTTCCCTCCATCCATTAAAAAACCGTACCCTATAATTAGGAGAGAAAAATTTTGTTCTCAAAAATTAAATAATTCAAACACAATCTTATTTCCAAAATTCAATTAACCAAAATAATTAACAAATAATTATTTTATTTACAACCAATCATATGTTGACAAATCACATTATTTGTCTACATTAATTTCACATGTCCAATACTTTCGGGATTGCATGTTAGAGAGTATCATGTCTTAATAGACATTATTAAATTCCCATTTAATTTACCGATCTCATTAGGAATAAATCCCAAGGCGCTTTGTGGAACTATATGAACTAGTAGAGGGACCCGATGGAAATATGTAAAGAGGCTCCTATAATTGTGAAAAATTATTCCCGAATTAATTATTCATCAATTATCAACTTCAGGACTATTCCACTAAATGTCTGAAGCTGAACTCCCGTTTACATACCGTATTACGAAAGCTCTCTAACGCAGTGCTTCTTCCATGATTTATTCATCGCTTGCCTAATCCCCATATGTTATCCATGATTGAATTAATGACTTTTTCGTTTTACCTTTTCAATCATTTTAACTTAAAGTTCCATTATTATCTAATGAAAGAACCACCAATTGTAAAGCCATACAATCGGTAAACCATCAGAGAACACAAAGTAAACCGATGGCCAAGATTTTGTTATATTATCTTTCAATTTAAGTAGATAACATGTACTATCGTTAAGATAGCTATGGATTCCGTATCTATGAATCTTGATCTCTCCATCCATAAGTCATACACCCAAAACACAAGTATATTGACCATTAATTATCAGTATCTCACCTATAGTGGATCAAAGTGCATAAGTCATGGACGTGAACTCAAGTATTCATTTCAGGATTAAGATTAATGCATGATGATAATCAAAGCGTCATTGATTCTTATAAATGAAATTATTAAACCGAATCAATTAACACCTTAATTAGGTCCAGTCCAATGTCATACCTCAATACTAGTATACATTAAAGTTTATACTCGGAACCAATCCGATGGTCAAGACAAACCATCCCTCTAAGGAAGTAGACAATATTTACAATCTTATCATAAATAAGATGTAACGACCCGCCTAGCACAGGCCGTTACCATGCATACTTACATATATTTCATACATACTTAATTGACAAAACAGCGGAAATATTTTTTTTTTTTTTTTTGCAGTGTGACTCGCACACGAGAGCGTACATAAAATATGACAATTAATAGGCAATAGTTGTTTAGCATATCGCAACTTAACAAACGTAAATAAAATAAATACAAAACGCATAGCGGTTCTACATTTCCCACGGTTCACAGTCCGCCAAGCCTCGCCTCTCCATCTTGCATCATCAATTGCTGGCAGGTTGCTTACCTACAGCATAAACGTAAGACAGTGAGCTTTCGCTCAGTAAGTACAACCATCCTATACCGCGATACAACACAAAACAATATATCTAACTAACATAGACTAAGCATAGCATAGCATTACTTAACTTAACTTAGCGTATCTTATCCTACATATGCATGAACCAATTATGCTTTCTTATTTTTCTTATTGTACATAACTTACTTACTTATCTTAACTTAACATATGGGCCCTATAGTGTTCGTACCGGGCGCGCAACTATGAATTGGTTGGGGTGGCCAATCTTTTTCCAACTCAATCCATAGTCCAACCCGACCTTACGCGGGTCGGTACGACACAGGTAACTTACTTATTTTCATGTCATTCTTTATCTTATACTTGTTTTCATTCTTGTTATTTGGTGAACATTCTTCGTGATGTTTCACATAACTAAATCATAGCATGCTTAATCATAACATGTTTCTAACATTTCATGACATATACTTAAACATAGCATTTTACACATAACACAGCATTTACACATAAAACATAGCATTTTTACACATAAAACATAGCATAAAACTTTTCTTAACACCTAATCTAAAACATTTAATTAACATGGCATATAATTACACAGCAAAACAACACTACAAAACACACAATAAAGCGTACATTTAAAGCATACTTAGGCAAGTATCAAATCAAAGCCTATGCTGTAGGCGGTGGTTGTACTTACCTTGTTTAAAACTGCTGTGTCCAGTTATCAGCTCAACTTGCTGGGACACCGTTGCGTATCGTATTCTGTTATCAACAAAAAGAGTAAGGATTAGAACTGTTGGTAAACCAACATTCTTATATAACCGTAGTTATATTTCCTTACTTTGCGTTACGTGAACCTACTTGGTTACTTTAAGTAACCCGAAGGTTTAAGTCTATCCTACTCGGATTATTATTTCTGACTTTAAATCCCAAAAATTCATTTGTGTTTTCTTTTTAGAAAACCTTATGTTTTTGGTACTAAATCCCCCTTTTTTAATTTAATTTTAAAAATTTAGAAAATCATAAGGTAAAATTGTAAAAATCATCGACTATTAAAAACTGCCTTTGGAACAGTTTAATAATGCCAATTAATCATTTAAAATACAAAAACACCATTTTCTGAACCATTTCTAAATATTTTGTACAGAAATCTCCCATTTCTGTACCATCTTTAAAATCAATTTCATTAAAAAATCTAAGCCGATTTTGAAAAAATTGTCTTCACGAAAGTTTTAGCTATCACAGAACCCTACAACTTTCGTGTTTTACATAAAATCCAGTTTGGACCTTAACCTGTCCAAAATCTGCGTTGAACCAACTCTGGTCGTGTATGGCTCCTGGGCAGGTCAGGCTCGGTTTTTGCAGAAAATCAAGGCCATTGGAGCCTTATTTTGAAAAACTGCTCACGTATCCCCCTAGGAAAAACCCTAATCTACAACTTTCGTGTTTTGAGTTTTTCCTATTTCGGCCTCTAAGGGCTCCAAAAATTTCTTTTCCCGAGACTGGGCAAACCCTACCCGAGAAGGCCATTTTTCGGTTTCGATTTCGCTAACGTCATATTACGTTCACCCTACCTCAACCGAACACGTCAGGAGCCTAATTCAAACATGCAGGGACGTTTTTAACGTTTAACATTCAACAAACATATTAACATAAACATTTTGCACAAATATACAAAAACCTAAACAAAACAACAATACCTAGCATGCATATTAACAACCACCAACATAACCCTAAATTTTCAAGCACAATCCTAATTTTTAAGCTAGGGCAGCAAGAGAAACCAATGAGCTTATGCTCAATACAACCAAGGCTTTAATACATTTAAATTTCTCCAATTGAAATTTAAACTAAAAGCTTGGAATCAAGGGTTTGGTACCTTGTTTTGGATCAAGAATTTGACTTGGTTGATCTTCCCTTTGCTCCTCCCTTAGCTGCCGGTTTTTCTTGCCAAATTGGTCCAACCTTTGCAGCCTCCTTTGCCTTGAAAAATCAGCCACCAAAGCTCCCCAAAAACTGGCCAAAACAGCTCCCAAAACTGGCCAAAACCTTGGCTTGCTCCCTTGCTCTTCTTCCCCCTATTTCCGGCCTTCTTGGCTAAGATAGGTACCAAATTTTTTGAGCTCTTGTTGGCTGCTCAAAGTAGAGGACTAAACCCTAAAAACCCTAATCCCTCTTGGTTCCACAAACTTTTTCCTCTCTTCCTCCTTAGCTCACAAAACCGACTCTAGGAACAAAATGGGTATCCAATCTTCCAAACTTTTCTTTCCTTGCTTTCCTTCCACCAAAAGCCGATCCTCCCTCTCAATTTCCTCTTCAATCTTGGCTGCAAATCTTCCTCTTTTACACACTCAAAAACCGGTTTTGGTTCAAGCAAGAAATTGGCAAGAGTTTGGTTGTGTTTTGTGAATTTTTTCTTGAATTTTCTCACCCCTATTTATAGAGGTTGAACTTCTTGAAATTGCACAATGTGGTCCCTAAAAAAAAGCAGATTATGCAAGGGGAGGGGGTGAGGTGGTCGGCTGCTCTTGGGTGGAACCAAAGGAAGGTTCTAAAAATTACTTTCTAACTAACTAATTTAATTAAATGATGTAATAAATATAAAGTTAGTGAGGTAAGCCTCACTAAGGCTTGTTTGCCACCAATCCTCTTTAAATAATCCATTTTTCAATTACCATAGGTAATTCCAATACTGGTTTCTCTTATACGCAGTATTAGTTAATTGAACCGCAGTCCAAAATTCACCTGTTTTTAAATGGACTGTATAAAAACTTTCTCTTAACTTGGAACCACTTGGCCCAAAATATTCTAATTATTGTGCTTGACTTTCTATGGTGGTTTTAAATCCTAAACATATCATTTTAATCATAAAAAAAATAGCTTTATGCAGTACAATATTATACTGCGAACTATTAAGTCATACAGCCTTTTTCTTAACTTTTTTGGGTCAATCTTTGGCTTTCTCGTCCGCCATTGACTTTCTTGTCAACCGCTGACTTTCTCGCCAAATTTTGGCTCCCGTGGTCAACAGTTGACTTTTTAGTCAACCGTCGGCGTTTTCGGTCAAACTTTGACCAACATGCAATTTTTGGCGATTTCGCTCATTTTCGCCTAAAAGGTCATTTACTTGACTAAACAATCATTTTTGAGTCTTAGAATATCATAAAACTCACAAAAACGAAATAAAAACCCTTAACCGGGCTTTTTCATGCGTATCTTTAAAATTGTACAAATTTCTTAACATAAAAGAAATCGTGTAAATACAGAAATACTTGGTATTAAAATTCCCCCCCAAAGTCCGTTTGTTTGTATGGCATGCTTTCCATGTGATTCTTCCGACGATGGTTTCTTTGCGTCATAGAGGTATTGATTGTGATGTCATTTGTCCAAATGGAAGATGTCTCGGTTTTGGAAGGTGATTGAGAACAGGAGGGCCATTCCATTTGCAGATTTCTTAAAAATTGTGCAGTCAGATGTTCCTATGGAGGACTTTGCTTTGGTGTGTTGGTTAGCTTGGAAATTATGGTGTGAGAGAAACAAGGTTGTTCATGGGGGGGATGGTGGAGATCCGCAAGCCATTCTTGATCTGAGTATTGCCTGTTATGGTGAATGGCAGGTTTTGAATCGGGCTCCGACCCAATCACAAGTTGTAGGTTCAGACGTTTGGTTGCCACCTCAACCGGGTTATCTTAAGCTAAATATCGATGCGTCGGTCTTTCCGGGTTCGGACCATATTGGTATAGGAGCTGCTATCCTTGATGAGAAGGGGTCAATCCTTGGAGCTGTGGCTAAATCAGTAGAGGGGTCCTTTTCCCCTTTTTTGGCCGAGTGCTTAGCTCTTCGTGAAGGCTTGAGTTTTGCAAAGGAAATCGAGTGTGTTAATCTTGAGGTGGAAACTGATGCAATTAATGTTGTATCAGCTGTTGTGGACTTTCTATGGAAGGTCCAATTCTGGAGGATGTTAAACAGTTGCTTGCCCAGCTGCGGGGTACTGGTATCCATCATATTTGTCAGAGTGCTAATCTTGTTGCCCATCTTCTAGCTAGATTTGGTTTCAATTCTAATTGTAATAATGTATGGATAAGTGAGACTCCCACAGTAGTCTCTAATGTTGTTTCTATTGATGCTATCGCTTAATAAAGTGATTCTTTTTCAAAAAAAAAAGAGAATAAAGGCGATGATGGGTCTATTTGCATACCAAAAAAAAAAAAAAGCACTTCATTAAAAATGGTCTAATTATGACATATGTATAAATATATTTTATTCCAAATGACATCGACATTGCTAGTGAGGGTTTACATCTAGGACTCAAATCTTATCTAATTTTTGGACATTACTTTTATTTCATAATTCATGTCTCATTAATGGTCGCTTGGATACTATTTTGATATTTTCACAACTCATATAATTATTTAAGTATTTTTTTTAGCATTCTTAGTATTTATTTGCTAACAAATTCGTAAATTTGGGTGATGGGTGACATAATAAAAATAATATTGAAAGACAAACAATCAATAATCAATGAAATATTCATTCCCGTCCTTATCATTTATTTAAAAGGAAGATACAAATAATCAATGATATAGAAAATTAGGGACAATAAATTTGTAGTACTTTAAAAAAAAAAAAAAGGAATTTGTACTTCGAATCCATACTATCTTTCAACTGTATTGAATATATATATATATATATATATGCATACACACACACACAAACACACACTAATTAATGCATATGTTTCGGTCCTTTTGGATCCATGTAGAATAGTTTCCTCTTTTTCTGGAAAATGGAACCCTGACCAAGAAATTTTTTGGATGACTGATAAAACAACGAAATTGGCGGTCTTTTTCTGTCCGACTTTGACCACAAAAAAATCAGTTTCCAAGGGAGTCGCTCGCATGCAATGCATTTTAAGTGACAAGTATATGTAAATCTGTTCAATGTTTTATCGTAAATGATCACTTAATTAAACTGCGTTCTTTGATCAGATTAAAAAGAAAGATTTTATGGGCCAAATTTCATCGTAAATGATCACTTGCCGTTATTCCATTATCTAATGCCTAATTAATAGCTATTATGAATCTAGTAGATTGGTCAATTGAATAAGAATTCTGATCATTTGATATATTCAATACTACCAAGTATATACATACGCATATATATATATATATATATATATGTATTAAAAGTAATTAAATGAAGAGAAAGATTGATATTAAAGAAATTTAATGTATTTCTACTTTCGATTGGCATCCACTACACAACTCTACCTAGCTCCATTAAACCACTCTCTAATTCTTTTCAACAATATTGTTAAGAGAATATACTCTCTTAACAAAAATAAAAAATGGCCTCATTAAAACACTCTAGAAGAAACACTGAAATAGAAAACTTGGTATAAAAAGAGTTCATGATTCAATTTGGTTTGTTTGTTTGTTTGTTTTTTTTTTTTTTTTTCCGACTTAAATCTCTTATTTTGAACACAAAAAGAATAAGAATTTTGTCCACTTCGAGAACTTGCAAATTCGAAAAATGGAAAAATAGTATCTAAAGCCTATTCCACACTTGATCTTTGTAACTTATCCTCGCACAAGGCTCATTATAATTTTCTTTGTATCATTTTAATTTTTGTCTGAAGGGACAAAACTAATTCCATTCAAGATTTTGAAGTGGGCGTAGTAATTGAAATGTGGTGAATGGTTCATAAGTTTGAACAAAAAGTTTTTGATCAAATTTATAATTTTGTTTTGCATCTATCTTATTTACACAAGTTGAAATGTGGATAGAAATATGGTTATTTACATTTTTATATCTTATACTTTTATTTAGAAGGTACGTACATCATATATTTTGAATTTTTACATTTCTATACCACTAAATTATTAAACGTAATATGATAATATAATAATGTAAATACTTAAAATGCGGGATATACTTTCTAAATAAAAGCAAAATATAAGGTACAAAAGCATTGACTATATACTGGTCCTATGACGACTCAAGTTAGTAATTTAATTATTACATTATCAAATTCTATAAAATTCTATATTATTATTATATAAAATAACAGAACAAGAAAAATACTAGAAATATCAACTTAATTTTAACTTTTGAATACCAATCTACAAAGCATGTGAATTGTCATTTTATTTATTTGTGACTCTTTAAAATTAAAAAATAATCCTCGTTTGACATTCGAGTTTAAACTCAAAATTTTCATCTCAGTTTTTATCTTTTTCTGAAAAAGTCAACAAAAATTTTCAACTCAAACTTAAAATTTTCAACTCAAATTCATTCACCAAACGGACTCAAATATCTAGGATTTAGGAACGAAAGGATAATAAATTTCAAAACATGAGATCTATAGATAGGGCCTACTCTCTATTTATCATGCCATAAATGCTCCCAAATACTTTTCAACACGACGCATTTACACATTTGCTTGGCCTATAAAAGCTACTAACAACCAACGTTTGGAGAACACCATTCAAAGCAACTATTGTATCGTAAACTTTTACCAATACTTTTGAGTTGGCAGAAGCGAATTAAGGAATCATGAAGTCGATCTTTGCATTCCTCGTTCTTTTCACCATTCTCTTCGTAAGAATTTCTTTTAAGGAAAAAAAAAAAAAAAAAAATTCACCTATCACCTCGTATACCTGATAATTTATTTTTCACTTTTTAAAGTACACTTTTTTTTCCTTCCTTTTTTGGTAGATTTCAAAGTACACTTCTTATTTTCCTACTAATTTATGTAAAATTTTCAAATATTTAGAAACAACCGATTTTTAATTCTCAACTAGCTCTACATTTGTAAATTAATTAGCAGATGGGAAATCTCAGCCATGCAAGAAATGACGTGGGAGACTACTGGAAGAGCATGATGAAATATCAAACGATGCCGGAATCAATCCGATCAAGCCTTTTCGATCAAGATCTCTCCTCCGATTTCCCCGGTTCAACGAAACTGGGTCGTTTTGTTGAAAATTTTGAAGCTCGATCCAGTGCTATCATATACCAAAGCCATAATTCCAAGCCTCAAGGAGAGAATAAGCAAGGGCATTCTTTAGTTCAAGTTGGAGAACCGAAAGAAGTTGAGATTGTTGGAAAAATCACACAACGTGGCTGAAATAGGACTATTTTTTGTTTATCGTCGTATGCATGATTTCTCTGTTTTTTAAGAGTGTCGTTTCAAAGCAGAGGACTTGTGCATATGTTTCCAAAACTTTGTATTATTATCGATAGTATTTTCCATGTTATTTAGTGTTTATGTAGCTTGCTTGTGCTTGGAGAGTTGGAGTTTCTGGTTTCTCTCTCTCTCCCTCTATGTTTGATCTTTAATTCTAAGCAGCTGTTGTGTTTTAGTCATCTTTTATCTATGAATAGTAATAAAAATATCTATTGTGTTTAGTGAAATACAGTAGCACGAGACTTACGACTTTCACTTGTTAAAGAAAAATGAAAAAGTTTTAAACCTAGTAAACATACACAAACCTTTTCCTTTCTTCCCGCTGAATTAGCCCAGCAGGCTTTTTAAAAAATAATAATAATAAAAAAAAGAAATCGGGAAAAAAAGATATAGCACACAAAAAACCTTCTCTTTTCAACAGTTTTGTAACCTACTGTTGCAAGGCCCAAAATGAATGCATTTTAGTATGACCGTTACTCTTGTTCACGGTATAGAGTAGCGGTCATAACGGTTATGACCGTTACTCTAGTTCACTATATAGAGAGAGGTCATAACTGTTATGACCACCCAGTCATAACAGTTGTGAACTTACTCTTGTTCATGATACGGAGAGAGGTCATAACTGTTATGACCATCTAAATATAATATATAAACCAAAACACTAAATTTTATGTTACAAAATCAAATAAAAAATACTAACTTTATGTAGTTTTTCTCAGTCAATTTCGTGGCTTTCGACATGGGTAGTTTTTGAAGATTTTCCGACGTTCACAGACTTCCAAGTGGTTTATAGAGGGATTTCGTGGTGGTTTCTGAACGGTTCCGGCGGGTTGCAACTCTTTCTCTCTAGATTTCAGTTTCTCTCTCTAAAACACTGTAGATGCTGATTTGAAAATTTTTTTGGGGCATGCGAGGGAGATGAGTGTAAACCTGACCTTTGGCATACATTTAATGTCAGTGTTAGAACTGAAGGGAAAAAAAGTGATGCTGCATTTAATATAATTTATTCCAGAAGTGCTATTAGTGAAATTAACCCTAAATAAAAATGTCGTAGGCATTCACTAGTACAAGAACTAGATTCCAAGATGATTTTAACCGTTGTGAAAAGATAGCATGATTTTTTTGAATATCTCGTAGATTGTGTAATAAAATTCCTGTCAATTAAAAAACACATTTTTAAGCCCTTCATTTTACGTAGATTATATACAAACATTTATTTTATCTTTTTAATATCAAATTAGCAGAATGATAGTTGAGAAAAGAGGACACTGTAATTACTTGCTGGTGCTCGATCTAAGGCAAACAGATTATTAATTTTACTTACTACATTATTACCTTTTTTTAAAATATATTTCTCATATTAAATTCCTTAACCATATCATTAAAAGGAAAAGAAACTGAAATTATGGTAAAAAAAGAAAAAAAAAGAAAAAGAAAAACAAACTCCACCGTGAGGGTAACTACGTACCCAAACAGAAAGAAACTTTGACAATATTATTCCAACTTACAAGATATCACAAAAAACACATGATAACCTGGAAACCATAGAAACTTGCAACACAAGCACACTACAAAGAAAACCATTGTCACAGAATTTAATTTTAACATTTTTCGGCCATCCAAGTGGTATCAGGCCATGGCGTGTCTTGAGTCTTTGACAGTGGATTCTTCCGGCAATTTCGCATCCTCGGCTTTTCATTTCTCATGTCTGTTATAGAATAAGTGGTTTGGCTTTGGCACAAAGTCTTCTGCAGATGATTTCCCATCGTCGGAAACAACCCCTTTCTCATGTTTGTTATAGAATAAGTGGTTTGGTATTGGCACAAAGTCATCTGCGGATGATTTCCTGTCATTGGAAACAACCCTCCATGCTTACCATACCAAAACGTGTTTGGTTGTGGATTAGAAGCGTGGTTTGGCTTTCGCTCGAAATCATTTGCAAACAATTTCTCTTCATACAAGAATATATTTGGTTTCACTTCATACAAGAATAAGTTTGGTTGTGAATCAAAAGCGTGGTTTGGGTTTGATTTGAAATCATTAGCCGATGATTTCCCTTTATACAAGAGTAAGTTTGGTTGTGGATCAGAAGCGTGGTTTCTCTTTGGCTCTGCATCGTTTGCTGATGATTTCACATCATACTATAACCTGTTTGGTTGTGGATTAGAAGCGTGGTTTGGCTTCGACTCGAAATCATTTGCCGATGATTTCCCTTCATAATAGAACGTGTTTGGTTGTGGATCAAAAGCGTGGTTTGGCTTTGGCTCTGCATCATTTGTAGATGATTTCACATCATACCATAACCTGTTTGGTTGTGAATCAGAAGCATGGTTTGGCTTTGACTCGAAATCATTTGCAGATGATTTTCCTTCGTACCAGAACGTGTTTGGTTGTGGATTAGAAGCGTGGTTTGGCTTTGGCTCGGCATCTTTTGCAGATGATTTCACATCATACAATAACCCGTTTGGTTGTGGATCAGAAGCGTGGATTGACTTTGACTCGAAATCATTTGCAAATGATTTTCCTTCGTACTAGAACGTGTTTGGTTGTTGATCAGAAGCGTGGTTTGGCTTTGGCTCCACATCGTTTGCAGATGATTTCACGTCATACCATAACCCGTTTGGTTGTGGATCAGAAGCGTGGTTTGGCTTTGACTCGAAATCATATGCAGATGATTTCTCTTCCTATCAGAACGTGTTTGGTTGTGAATCAGAAGCGTGGTTTGGCTTTGGCCCTGCATCGTTTGCAGATGATTTCACATCATACCATAACCTGTTTGGTTGTGGATCAGAAGCGTGCATGGTTTGGCTTTGACTTAAAATCATTTGCAGATGATTTTCCTTCATACCAAAACGTGTTTGATTGTGGATCTTTCATCATGTTTTTCTATTCATCTACTAGATATCTTCTTGATTCAGTTGTACTTGAAAAATTGTGCACAAATTATTGAGGATGAAATGCGTGTTTTGACAAGAAATTATATATATAGCACGTATCGCATTGAAAAAATGTGTCTTAGAAATATTACATGGCATATTTGGAGTGGTGGCGTAACAACCACGGACAGGATCAGGATTTTATTTTAGTTTAGATAATATAAACTAAGATAAAATTTTGAACCAAGAGGATTAGAAGTGAGATATTAAAATCCTCAAAACTGTTAATTCTACATTTACAATTGTTCTGATCTACGGATCATTTTCAGACTTTAATAGCTGTACCATAACCATGAACTTGTATGGCGGTTTGTTCATTATTTAATAGTAGGTATGAAAAGGAATATTTATAAATGCACAATTAAGATGTATCTGTAACGACCCGCCTAGCACGGACCGTTACCGTACATACATACATACTTAACTTGTTTTACATACTTATTTATTTAACAAATATAGTGGAATTTTTTTTTTCTACTACTGGAGTACTTGTTTGGAATAATATAAACATAAAATATTAAGCATAAATTTACGGAAGACGTAGCGGCTTATCCCTTCTTTCACAGTTGCCCCGCCAACTCCACCATTTTGTATCAAAAATCTCCAGTAGGTTGCTTACCTACAGCATAGACATAAGGCGTGAGCTTTCACTCAGCAAGTACAACTATTTTATCCGCAACACAAACAATTATAAACTTAGCATAGCCTATCATAACATATTCTAATCATGCATGATCCAATTATGCTTTATTATGCTTATTTTATCATGCTTTCTTAACATACTTTCATTCCTTAACTTGCTTATGGGCCCCTTATCATGAGTGACCGTACCGGGCGCGCAATTATGGAGTGGTTGGGGCGGCCAATCCATTTCCAACTCAATCCACAGTCCTACCCGACCTTGGACGGGTCGGTACGTCACAGGCAAGCTCACTTGCCATCATACTTATTTGTCATCTTGACCTTGTTCTTATTATTTGTGAACATGCTTCATGATGTCACATGAATATAACTTGTAATCATACATTAATCATGCCATTTATTTGATATTTCAAATCATAGCACATAACATACATTGCATCATACATCATGTTACAACCAAAAATGCCTATGCTGTAGGCGGAGTTGCACTTACCTCTCTTACTATGTCCCTCTGGATGCTGTTCTCTTACTGGGCACAGCTGCAGGTCTTCTCCTGCTTGAATAGGGATATAGGTAAGAGTCCAATTCTCATTATGCAGTGTTGGTGTCCTGATCAACATGCCTACGAAATTTTAGTTGTATGTCCCCGATACTAAATATCTGGTTTGGTCATAAATATTAACCCTATCGTTTGGAAGTAATCATTCTTTGTTTATTTCATAAGAGATTACGTTGGATAATCCCTTAGGCTAAATCTTTGACAAACTGCTGGGTTCCTTAAAAAAACTTAGGCTTTGGGGCTAAGCCCGGTAACTCAGGTATTATCCTTGGTTATTGTCCGTAATCGGCTTGATTACAAATTTTATCTTAATAAACTCTATTTTCTTATCCTTTTTGCCATTTTGAAAAATTTAACTTTAAATCCCTTTAATATTTTTGTAACCATTTCAAATCTTCAAAACAAATCTTTATAAAGGTCGTTTAAGATTGAGAACTGCCTTTGGGACAGTTTTAAGCAAAAATACAGTTTTTTCGAAAACTGTTTGTAAAAACTTATGTGCAGGAATTTTCGGTTCCCTGCACACTCTTCATAAAACAATACCACTTTAAAAATCCATTAGGAATTTGAAAAACTTGTCTTCACGAAAGTTGTTGTTCTCAAAAAATGCTAAAACTTTTGTGTTTTACGAAAAATCCAGTTCTGCTTGTACTTGCATCAGTTTTTGTTTGAAACTGGCTGATCCTGTAAACTGGGTCTGGGCAGACCAGCCACGGATTTTTGTATAAACGGAGACCATTGGAGCCTCATTTTTGGATTCTGCCCGTGTTGTCTTCTAGGAAAAATCGTTCCGAGCAACTTTCGTGTTTTACAATTTACCCAATTCGTCCTCTAAGGGCCTCTAATTTTTACTTTCCCGAAACTGGCCAGATTCGAATCCGAATTGACAGTTTCGGTTGTTAAGTCCGGTTTACGTCCTATTTCGTGAAATCTACCTCGACCGACCACTTCGGGAGCCTACATGGCAAACACACAGCGCTTCTAACGTCCCACATGAACCCATAAACTGTCCAATTGGATCCATGCAAACCAAATCCAAAAGCTTTAAGCCTAGGTTTGCATTGACCCTAACTTTTTTGCATACATCACATACGAGCATCAAACTTTGCTCCCTAAACTAGCATGCTTCAAGCACTGCCTAAGGGCAGATTTTCGGACCAAACTAGGGGACATACAACCCTAAGCATCAAGCATGAAGATAAATCATAAATAAACACAAACAATGCAAGAATTTCAAGCCATACACCCCTAGATCTACAAATCAAGCACATACCACATACTTAGGGCATAAAATGGAAAATGGACTTATGTCCTTACAACCAAATTGAACTACCTTTTATCCTTAAATTTGAAATTAAATAAGAGAGTTAGGGCTCTAGATTTTTACCTTAAACCAAAGTCAAGTTTTGGTCACAAAATCTCTTCCTCCCCCTAGCTCCCTTGGCTCACGGCCACACCTCCAAATGGCACCAAAAATTTCAGCTTTTCTCCTAGTTCAAATCCGAACCCTTAGGAACAAAAACCCCAAGAAAATTTTTGATTTTTCTCACTCCTTTCTCTTCCCCAATTTCCGGATTTTTGAGGGTGAATTTGGCAAGAGCTTGGCTGTTTTTCTCTAATTTTTCAGCCCAAAAACCGCCCCCCCCCCCCCCCTAGCCTATTTATAGGTGAAAATTTGGACTTCTTAGCAAATAACTTTTGTTCACCTTTTTCCTACAAGTCCTTGGGACAAAATTAATTTTATTTTGACCCCATACCAACCGGCCACCTCATGCTCTAGAAGGGTCCATGATTATCCATTTTTTTTTTCTTAATTCCCAATATGATGTCATTAATCAAAAAGGTAGTGAGGTAATCACCATTAGGGCTTGTTTGGCCTTTTTCTTGATAGGCAGTCCAAATTCTTGTTAACACAGATATTTTCAATACTGTTAACTTGTTAATAACAATATTTTGTCACTAAACTGCAGTCCAAAATTTATCTGTGTCAAATTTGACTGTATAAAATTTTTCTTATAATTTGAAGCCCTTTGACCCAAGATACCATAATTTATGTGCTTGATTTTTCTAGGGTGATATTAAATCTTAATCTTAACATCTTGTCTGAAAAATGATTTTTCACAGTATATTTTCCATACTGCTCGTCCATAAGACAGTATCATCATATGGTTGACTTTTCTGGTCAACCCTTGATTTTTTGGGTCAACTTTGACTTTTTAGGTCAAACTTTGACCACCATGCAAGGCCATGCAAACGTGAAATTTTTCTATCCCTTTTTCTTAAAATGATACATACTTGATTAAGAAGTCATTTTTAAGTCTCATAGTATCGTGAGAACTTATAATTTCAAATAAAAAACCTTATCTCAGGTTTTTCATAAATACCTTTAGAACATAATTCAAGTTTCTTTACAAGAAAACGTAAGGTCGTAAAAATTTAGTTATTACAATCTACCCCCCTTAAAAATTTTCGTCCTCGAAAATTAGAATAAATCGGGGTAGTTCTTTCTCATCTCATCTTCCAATTCCCAGGTTGCTTCTTCAACCTTGTGGTTGCGCCATAATACTTTAACCAGGGGAATGGTTTTATTTCTTAGGACCTTCTCTTCTCGATCCAGAATTCGAACTGGCTTTTCTTCGTATGTCAAATCCGTTTGAACTTCCACTGGTTCTTGACTAAGCACATGCGACGGATCTGGTATATACTTCTTTAACATTGAAACATGAAATACATCGTGCATCGCAGCTAATTCTGTTGGCAAAGCAAGCCGGTAAGCTACTTTCCCAATCCTTTCAAGGATCTCAAATGGTCCTGTATATCTTGGACTGAGCTTCCCCTTTTTGCCAAATCCCATTACCCCTTTCATAGGAGCAATCTTAATGAACACGACATCTCCAACTTGGAATTCCAATGGCCTTCTACGTTTATCGGCATAACTTTTCTGTTTGCTAAAAGCTATGTCGAGTCTCTGCTTGATCTTCTTGATATCTTCAGAGGTCTTCTTGATGAAGTCTGTTGTTTGCAGCTGCTTCTGTCCAACTTCTTGCCAGTGGATGGGAGATCGGCATTTCCTTCCATATAGAGCTTCAAATGGTGCCATACCAATCGAAGCGTGATAACTGTTGTTGTAAGAAAATTCGATCAATGGCAACTTCTGATCCCAGTTCCCTTTGAAATCCAGAACACATGATCTCAGCATATCCTCCAATGTTTGGATTGTTCGTTCCGACTGGCCGTCAGTTTGGGGGTGAAAAGCTGTACTAAACTTCAGTTTTGACCCCATAGCATTGTGAACACTGGTCCAAAATCGAGAGGTGAAACGTCCGTCACGATCTGAAATAATTGATTTTGGCACTCCATGCAGCCTAACAATCTGAGATACATAGACTTCAGCCAATTTTTCCACTGAAAAGGTGGCTTTGATCGCAATGAAATGGGCTGATTTGGTCAATCTGTCCACCACAACCCAAATTGTGTCATTTCCACTTGTCGTCCTGGGTAATCCTACTACAAAATCCATAGTAGTTTGCTCCCATTTCCATTCAGGGAACTATATTTTCTGTAATTCTCCTCCAGGATGTCGGTGTTCAGCCTTAACTTTCTGACAAGTTAGGCATTTTGACACGTATTCTGCTACTTCGTTCTTCAGTTTTGGCCACCAAAAGTTCTCTCGAAGATCCTTGTACATCTTGGAAGCTCCTGGATGTACCGAGTATGGCGTCTTATGAGCCTCTGACATGATCTGATTCTTCAGAAATTCAAAGTCGGGAACACAGATCCTTTCCTTGAAGTAGATAGCGCCATCGACAGAGGTTTTGAACTCCTTGTTCTTTCCGCCAAAAAGTTGTGCTTTAAGCAAAAATGAATCTTTTCCTTGATGCGTCTTGATGGATTCTAACAAATCAGACTGAAGAGTCAGAGAAGATAATTTCCCCGTGATCATTTCCAGGTTGAATTCAGAAATCTCCTTTTGTAGTGGCTTAGAAAACGCTTCGATAGACATTAACATGCCCGAGGATTTCCTACTTAAAGCATCTGCTACCCTGTTTGCCTTTCCAGGGTGATAAAGAATCTCACAATCGTAGTCCTTTACGAGTTCCAGCCATCTACGCTGTCTCATGTTGAGCTCCTTCTGAGTAAAAATATATTTGAGATTCTGGTGGTCAGTGTAGATTTCGCATTTGTTTCCATACAAATAATGTCTCCAGATCTTTAGTGCGAAAACTACTGCTGCTAACTCCAAATCATGCGTAGGATAATTCCGTTCATGATTCTTCAATTGTCTTGACGCATAGGCTACCACCTTCCCATTTTGCATCAGGACAGCTCTTAATCCGTTCTTGGAAGCATCACTGTAAATTACAAAATTTCCCGCATCAACATCAGGGATAATTAACACGGGCGCACTTGTCAACTTTTTCTTGAGCTCTTGGAAATTCTCCTCGCATTTCTGAGTCCATTCATACTTTTTATCTTTTCGGGTAAGGGCTGTGAGTGGTGCAGCAATTTTAGAAAATCCCTCGACGAATCGTCGGTAGTATCCGGCTAACCCAAGAAAACTTCTTATTTCCGTAACACTTTTGGGTACCGGCCATAAACTTACTGCTTCCACTTTCGAAGGATCTACAGAAATTCCTTCTTTCGACACAACATGTCCCAAGAAATGAACTTTCTCCAGCCAAATTTCACATTTCGTGAACTTAGCATAAAGCTGATTTCTCCTCAACGTTTCCATTACCAACCTAAGATGTTGCGCATGTTCCTCCTTGGACCTTGAGTAAATCAAGATGTCGTCGGTAAAAACGATGACGAATTTGTCCAGATATTCCTTGAATACTCGGTTCATAAGATCCATAAAGGCAGCTGGAGCGTTAGTTAATCCAAAGGGCATAACTAAGAACTCATAATGCCCATATCGAGTACGAAAAGCTGTCTTGGAGATATCCGCCTCTCTAATCCTGAGCTGATGGTACCCTGATCGTAGATCGACTTTTGAAAACACAACTGCTCCTCGGAGTTGACCGAAAAGATCGTCAATCCTTGGAAGAGGATACTTATTCTTTATTGTAATCTTGTTTAGTTCACGATAATCCATGCACATTCTCAATGATCTATCATTCTTCTTGACGAACAAAACGGGTGCTCCCCATGGAGAGTAACTTTGTCGGATGAATCCTTTGTCGAGCAGTTCTTGCAACTGCACTTGAAGCTTTCTTAGCTCAGCTGGTGCCATACGATAGGGGGCTTTCGATATTGGTGCAGTTCCAGGTAGCAACTCAATCTCAAAAGAAATTTCCCTTTCTGGTGGAAGTCCCGGCAAATCCTTCGGAAAAATATCTACAAATTCCTTAATAACAGGAACATCTTCCGGTGTCCGCTCCATTTCTTGATCCTTGTCCACCATGTTAGCTAAATATCCTTGACAACCATTAGCAAACATTTTCCAAGCCCTGATTGCGGAAACGAATCGAGTTGTTGGGCTCCGAGACTGACCATAGAAGTTGAACTCTGCTTCGCCGTAAGGGTTGAACGTCACGCACCTCTTCCGACAGTCAATCTTGGCGTTGTATTTACTCAAAAAGTCCATCCCTAAGATCACATCGAAATCCTGAAGCTTGATCGCGATGAGATCTACATATAATTCTCTGCCACAAATTCCTACGGATGTGTTTCGTATCCAAAAGTTGGACCACAAAATTTCTCCGGATGGCAGAGAGGTTTTAAAAGGTTGTTCTAGACTATCCACACCTCTTCCTATCTTCAGAGCAAATTCCAACGATATGAACGAGTGGGTGGCACCAGAATCAAATAGGACAATTGCATCATAGGTGGCGATAGAAATCTGACCTGTCACCACATGCGAAGTCCCGGCTTCTGCATCTCCCTTTGTATAGGCGTAGATTCTGGCTTGCGATTCAGGAGCCTCTAATCTGCCTTGAGTGATCGAGGGTCCTTCGAGCTTTGCCTGGACTGCATGCAACTGGCTGTTGGGGTTCCGGCTTGGATATGAAGGATTTTGGCCTTGGGTGTTCAAAGTGCAGTTCTTTGCAAAATGGCCCTCCTTGCCACAGAGGTAACAAGCATTTGATCCCATCCGGCATATTCCCGGGTGTTTTCTCCCGCACTTGGTACACACTGGGTAGCTATTGCTATTACCCTCATTTCCACGAGCAATCTTTTTCTGAGGGTAGTTTCTTTGCTGACCCTGGCCAAAAGAATTTTCCTTTCGTTTATTTCTTCCGAACTGCTTAGAGCTTTGAGCAAAATTGCGGGGTTGACCTTTCTGGTTCATTTCATAATTTTGGCGGGGTTGTGTCTGCTTCCCCATGGCCTTTTCTTCCTTCTTTGCCTTAAAAAACTGAGCCCGTTCTTCTTTGTCTCGGTTAATCCAATACTCTGCTCTTATGGCTCGACTTATACAATCAGATACTCGAGTAGGTGGACTATCACCAGCACTGACTTGCTTGGCGATATCTGACCGAAACATCTTCATCATCAATCTAACTTTTTCTGTCTCACCCGGTACCAATTCCGGGCATAACCGGGCTAACTGCTCAAATTTATTTATAGCTTCCATTACCGTCATCGTTCCTTGTCTCAAACTAGTAAACTCATCCTGCTGGGCTGCCAGGATTTCTCTGTTAAAGTACATAGTTCGAAACTCCGACATGAAATCTTGCCAACTCATGGTCGTAACATCGCGACGCATCTGGACGGTCATCCACCAGTGTCTAGCGTCTTTCTTGAGAGCGAAGGAAGCACAGAGGACTTTTTCCTGCTCTGTCAGTCGCATAAAATCCAAAATAACTTGGATGTCAATCAACCAATTGTTAGCGGCAATCGGATCTGTTGATCCTTCGAATTCTGGTGCTTTCATCCGCCTAAACCTTTCATAAAGCAGATCTTCCTGTATTGGAGGTAAGTTTGCTTGCACTCCTACGGGTGCTATTGGAACCTCTGGCTGAACCTCTGGTTGAACATCAGGTACCGGAGGTACTACTGGAGGCACTCTGATATTCTGAGGGGGAACCTCGTTAGCCTGAGGTCTCTGATTGATTTGAGCTAATTGCTCCCGGAGTCTATTTGTCTCTTGCTGTTGTTCAAGTAACTGTCGTTGCAAATTTGCTACAACAGTTGCTAGATCCGGTGCAGGTGGATTCTGGTTCACAGGCATTGTTCTGCAATGGCGTACCATCTTTTAATTCCTATTAAATCATAAGAAAAGATATTATCGAACTAGTAATATCCTTTCTTTAATCATATCGTAATACATCGGATCATAACATAATCATTCTCATCATATTCATATCATAACGTGGCTTACGTAATCATAATGCATGATTCTCGTGATCATAACATAACATGGTATTTGAGCTGTTTCTTGTATCTTTACAAAAAGTACATCATTCTTACAGTACTGTAAATACATATCTGTTTCATAATATTTTATATACATGGACAAAAAATAGTAATGGGAGTGTCTAACACTTCACCATCATACATAGTCAAAAAGAATGGCGATGGAAGTGACTACCACTTTCCATCAGTACATGCCTATCATCCAAAAAGAAATAAGCAAGTACATGTCAGTACTAAGGTCAAAATAAATATACATGAACGATCAAAATCATAATCTCTATCACTATCTAGGTGGCTACGTCGGAGTCGGTCTCCCAATCTCCGTCGTCAAAAAGAATCTCCTCTGGGTCGTCTACAAAATCCTCCTGATCCTCTAACCATCCTGCCTGCTCTGGCTCGGGCGCCTGCTCCATATCCTCGTCGTCGCCCTCCTCGTCACTGGATATATCAATGACGATAGGGTCTGCTGGTGGGTCTGCTGGCATATCCTCAATATCATCCTCTTCGTCACTGGAGATATCTATGATAGTGGGATCTGCTGGTGGATCTCCGGGTATGACCATAATATCGTCCTCCTCCGGGTCGCCGGCCTCTGGGTCACCCTCAACATCCTCCTGCTCCCCGGCCTTATGGGCTGGCACCTCCTGCTCTGGAACACAAGGGATCGGCGCATGTCATACATATCTCTGTAAATATCGGGATCACGCTGAGGCGCTCCTGGCCCGTAATCCAGTATCGGTCTAAAACGTCCAACCATCAGTGAGCGAAAATGCACCCAAGTCCGGCTGGGTAGCTGTGGCTCCCCTACTGATATCCACCAAATACGGGCGTCGCCAGTCAAACATCGACTACCCAACGAAACCTGCAAGCGACCCGGGATATGGCCAGTACGGAAAACTAGCTCCATGTCATACAACCATGCTCCCAAAGATATCGTGCGACTCGTACCATCAAATGATAACGGATGTGCCTCGTAAAAAGATGATATAGCCTCTCGGTCTGCATCTACGTGATCCGGATCCATGTCGATGAATCTACATACCAAATTCACATAATAAATATTTACGCATAAACTAACTTTAACTTACAATGATAGTGGCGATGGCAGGCGAACTGTGAAATCAGGTAGCAGGGAACCGCTCTGATACCAACTCTGTAACGACCCGCCTAGCACGGACCGTTACCGTACATACATACATACTTAACTTGTTTTACATACTTATTTATTTAACAAATATAGTGGAAAATTTTTTTTTTCTACTACTGGAGTACTTGTTTGGAATAATATAAACATAAAATATTAAGCATAAATTTACGGAAGACGTAGCGGCTTATCCCTTCTTTCACAGTTGCCCCGCCAACTCCACCATTTTGTATCAAAAATCGCCAGTAGGTTGCTTACCTACAGCAAAGACATAAGGCGTGAGCTTTCGCTCAGCAAGTACAACTATTTTATCCGCAACACAAACAATTATAAACTTAGCATAGCCTATCATAACACATTCTAATCATGCATGATCCAATTATGCTTATTTTATCATGCTTTCTTAACATACTTTCATTCCTTAACTTGCTTATGGGCCCCTTATCATGAGTGACCGTACCGGGCGCGCAACTATGGAGTGGTTGGGGCGGCCAATCCATTTCCAACTCAATCCACAGTCCTACCCGACCTTGGACGGGTCGGTACGTCACAGGTAAGCTCGCTTGCCATCATACTTATTTGTCATCTTGACCTTGTTCTTATTATTTGTGAACATGCTTCATGATGTCACATGAATATAACTTGTAATCATATATTAATCATGCCATTTATTTGATATTTCAAATCATAGCACATAACATACATTGCATCATACATCATGTTACAATCAAAAATGCCTATGCTGTAGGCGGAGTTGCACTTACCTCTCTTACTATGTCCCTCCCGATGCTGTTCTCTTACTGGGCACAGCTGCAGGTCTTCTCCTGCTTGAATAGGGACATAGGTAAGAGTTCAATTCTCATTATGCAGTGTTGGTGTTCTAACCAACATGCCTACGAAATTTTAGTTGTATGTCCCCGATACTAAATATCTGGTTTGGTCATAACTATTAACCCTATCGTTTGGAAGTAATCATTCTTTGTTTATTTCTTAAGAGATTACGTTGGATAATCCCTTAGGCTAAATCTTTGACAAACTGCTGGGTTCCTTAAAAAAACTTAGGCTTTGGGGCTAAGCCCGGTAACTCAGGTATTATCCTTGGTTATTGTCCGTAATCGGCTTGATTACAAATTTTATCTTAATAAACTCTATTTTCTTATCCTTTTTGCCATTTTGAAAAATTTAACTTTAAATCCCTTTAATAATTTTGTAACCATTTTAAATCTTCAAAACAAATCTTTATAAAGGTCGTTTAAGATTGAGAACTGCCTTTGGGACAGTTTTAAGCAAAAATACAGTTTTTTTCGAAAACTGTTTGTAAAAACTTATGTGCAGAAATTTTCGGTTCCCTGCACACTCTTCATAAAACAATACCACTTTAAAAATCCATTTGGAATTTGAAAAACTTGTCTTCACGAAAGTTGTAGCTCTCGAAAAATGCTAAAACTTTTGTGTTTTATGAAAAATCCAGTTCTGCTTTTACTCGCGTCAGTTTTTGTTTGAAACTGGCTGATCCTGTAAACTGGGTCTGGGCAGACCAGCCACGGATTTTTGTAAAAACGGAGACCATTGGAGCCATATTTTTGGATTCTGCCCGTTTTATCTTCTAGGAAAAATCGTTTCGAGAAACGTTCGTGTTTTACAATTTACCCAATTCATCCTCTAAGGGCCTCTAATTTTTACTTTTCCGAAACTGGCCAGTTTCGAATCCGAATTGACAGTTTCGGTTGTTAAGTCCGGTTTACGTTCTATTTCGTGAAATCTACCTCGACCGACCACTTCGGGAGCCTACATGGCAAACACACAGCGCTTCTAACGTCCCACATGAACCCATAAACTGTCCAATTGGATCCATGCAAACCAAATCCAAAAGCTTTAAGCCTAGGTTTGCATTGACCCTAACTTTTTTGCATACATCACATACGAGCATCAAACTTTGCTCCCTAAACTAGCATGCTTCAAGCACTGCCTAAGGGCAGATTTTCGGACCAAACTAGGGGACATACAACCCTAAGCATCAAGCATGAAGATAAATCATAAATAAACACAAACAATGCAAGAATTTCAAGCCATACACCCCTAGATCTACAAATCAAGCACATACCACATACTTAGGGCATAAAATGGAAAATGGACTTATGTCCTTACAACCAAATTGAACTACCTTTTATCCTTAAATTTGAAATTAAATAAGAGAGTTAGGGCTCTAGATTTTTACCTTAAACCAAAGTCAAGTTTTGGTCACAAAATCTCTTCCTCCCCCTAGCTCCCTTGGCTCACGGCCACACCTCCAAATGGCACCAAAAATTTCAGCTTTTCTCCTAGTTCAAATCCGAACCCTTAGGAACAAAAACCCCAAGAAAATTTTTGATTTTTCTCACTCCTTTCTCTTCCCCAATTTCCGGATTTTTGAGGGTGAATTTGGCAAGAGCTTGGCTGTTTTTCTCTAATTTTTCAGCCCAAAAACCGCCCCCCCCCTTAGCCTATTTGTAGGTGAAAATTTGGACTTCTTAGCAAATAACTTTTGTTCACCCTTTTCCTACAAGTCCTTGGGACAAAATTAATTTTATTTTGACCCCATACCAACCGGCGACCTCATGCTCTAAAAGGGTCCATGATTATCCATTTTTTTTTCTTAATTCCCAATATGATGTCATTAATCAAAAAGGTAGTGAGGTAATCACCATTAGGGCTTGTTTGGCCTTTTTCTTGATAGGCAGTCCAAATTCTTGTTAACACAGATATTTTCAATACTGTTAACTTGTTAATAACAGTATTTTGTCACCAAACTGTAGTCCAAAATTTATCTGTGTAAAATTTGACTGTATAAAAATTTTCTTATAATTTGAAGCCCTTTGACCCAAGATACCCTAATTTATGTGCTTGATTTTTCTAGGGTGATATTAAATCTTAATCTTAACATCTTGTCTGAAAAAATGGTTTTTCGCAGTATATTTTCCATACTGCTCGTCCATAAAACAGTATCATCATATGGTTGACTTTTCTGGTCAACCCTTGACTTTTTGGGTCAACTTTGACTTTTTAGGTCAAACTTTGACCACCATGCAAGGCCATGCAAACGTGAAATTTTCTATCCCTTTTTCTTAAAATGATACATACTTAATTAAGCAGTCATTTTTAAGTCTCATAGTATCGTGAGAACTTATAATTTCAAATAAAAAACCTTATCTCAGGTTTTTCGTAAATACCTTTAGAACATAACTCAAGTTTCTTTACAAGAGAACGTAACGTCGTAAAAATTTAGTTATTACAACCATAACATATCATACCATAACATTACACGCCATAACATATCATCACATACCATCACATTAAGCAAGTAACAACAAAGGGCCTATGCTGTAGGCGGAGTTGTACTTACTTGGTTAGCTGTGTCCTATTTCGTGCGACTCCAAGCTGAGGCATAACAACAGGCTATCTCCTGTTATGTCAAAGGACATAGTATAAGGCTTCATAATTATAACCTTAAGATGTTGGTGACCTAACCAACACCCATTCATAGTCTTAGTTATATGTCCCCTCCTATACTCATGATGAATTACTTAGTTACACTCAGTAACCCTATGGTTATGAATTTGTTTCTTTAAAAGGTTACATTGGGTAACCTTATATGCTAAGCCCACCACATACCATTAGGGTTAAATCAAAATCATCTTCCAACCTTAGGCTTCTTCTTTAATCCACAACTAACAGGTTATGTCCATTAACCCTCTATCTTAACTCAATGGGTATCCTTTAGGGTTACATCAGATAACCCTTAAGGTTAACTAAGTCAATATTGTTAGTCAACCAAAGTCAACTACGGTCAACTATGGTCAACTCTCTTTGGGTCAACCTTTGGACCTTGGGCTTGACCCAATAACTCGGGTATCCTTCCCGGTTACCATGCGTAATCGCTTGACTTACTAAACTTTAACTTGAAAGTCTTATTTTTCCTTAGCTTGGAAAATTTGGGGAAATTAATCCCAAAACTCTTTACTTGACTTGTAAAAAAAATCCATATTCTTAAAATGGGGTTTTGTAAAATCATTTGAAGTTGAAAACTGCCTTTAGAACAGTTTTTATAGTCAAAACAGTGGTGTTGTGTAAAAATACCGTTTTTCTGTGTTGTTTTAGAAAACCCTGTGCAGGAATTTCTCATTCCCTGCACAGTCTTTATAAAACCGTGTCAGTTTGAAAATCCATTCCGATTTTGAAAAAGTTGTCTCCACAAAAGTTGTAGCTCTCGAAAACTCCTAAAACTTTCATGTTTTGCGAAAAATCCAGTTCCGCCTGTATCCTTGTCAGTTTTCATTTGAAACTGGCTGGTCGTGCAACTGGGACTGACCACCCAGGCTCGGGTTTTTGTGAAAACGAAGGCCTTTGGAACCTTATTTTTGAAAACTGTCTGCTTTGTCCTCTAGGAAAAACCGTTCTAAACAACTTTTATATTTTAAGTTTCTCCAAATTCCACCTCTAAGGGCCTCAAATTTCCACTTTCCCGAAACTGGCCAGTATGTACCCGAACTGGCAGTTTTCGGTTTTAACTTGGTTTTACGCCCTAATACGCGCACACTACCTCAACCGCTTGCAGCGGGAGCTTAATAGCAGACATGCAACGCTTTCTAACGTAAAACATACATCCATGAAAATCAAAATTAGAAACATACATTAAGCATAAAAACCCTAGCAATCTATCAAACACCTAACATGCAAACATTTTAAACCACCAATCATAAATCCTAATCAATCAAGCACAAACCCTAAAATTTCTAATCTAGGGCAATAATTGAAATTGAGCTTATGCTCATACAATCCCACTTGAAATACATTTAAATTTCCAAATTAAAGCTCACTTAAAAAGCTTAGGGTCATAAGATTTACCTCTAGGGTTTGAAAGTTGGTTCTCAAGCTTGGATTCCAAACTTTTCCTTACTCCCTTTGGCTGCCATCACAGCCGGCTTCTCCCCTCCAAATGGGTTCCAAATTTTTGGCCATACCTCAAGCTTGAGCCACCAAGTCCGGCCACTCAAGACCAAGTCAGGCCACCCATTTTTTTTTTCCTCCCTAGTGTTCGGTTTTGTGAGGGAGAGTGTGAGAGAAAATTTTGCAAGAGTTTGGCTAGATTTCTCTATTTTTCTCCCTCAAAATCCGCCCCCCCTTGCTGCTATTTATAGGGATTTTAAACTTTTCAAAATTGTCAAAAAGTCCTTGAACTTAAATTTAATTATTTTTCTAAAATTGCATATTGGTCCTTGAAGCAAAAATATTTGCTAATTAGTCCCTCTAGGTGGTGACCGGCCATTGCACCCCTTGGTGCCCAAGTTTTGCTTACCTCATCATGATGACATCATCTTGATGACATCATGTGCTTACCTCATGCTTACATCATCATATTTTTAAAAATTGCATTTTTGCCCCAAAAGACAAAATATTTGCATTTTGACCCCTCTAGGTGGCCCAGCCCTTGTTCATTCATTGGAGGCCAAGTTTCCTTGCTTACCTCATCATGATGACATCATCTTGATGACATCACTTGCTTACATCACTATTTTCTAAAAATTACACTTTTGCCCCAAAAGGCAAAATTTTTACATTTTTACCCTCCAAGTGGCCGACCTTTGGGAGGTTCTAGAGCCATCAAATACTTTCCAATTTTCTTTAATCAAGAAATGATGTCATAAACTTAAAGTGAGGTGATGTCATCTTAAGGCCTCACTTGGCTTTTTCCTTAAAATGCAGTCTATTTCCCTACTAACTTAATCAGTACTAATACTGTTTTTTCACAAAACATTACTATTATACTGGACTACAGTCCAGAATTCCTTTGCATAAAATTGGACTGCATATAGAATTTTCTCAGGACTTGAAACCATTTAGTCCTTCATGTCCTAAAAATCGTGCTTGATTTTCCTCTAGCGTCGTTTCAAACCTTGTTCTCGCTTAATCGTCCCTAACGACAGTTTTCTGCAGTATAGTTTCTATACCGATAAATTATACTGCAGTATCCTCTCAGTCAAACCAAGAGTCAACTTGGTCAAACTAAAGTCAACCATGGTCAAAGTTGACCCGAAGAAAATCACAAATTCCTATTTTGTCCCTTTCCTCCAAAAGGTCTTATATTTGCCTAAGCAAACTATTGTTGAGTCTCATAGCTAATTAAACGAGAACTCAAACATATACTATTATTCAACTCTGATCATGATTCAGACTTAGGTTTTCGTTGTTCCAATGGAACTCTTAAGTCATCAAAATTTCGGGTATTACATTTTCATCATACTTAGGCAAGTATAAACAATAAAGCCTATGCTGTAGGCGGAGTTGTACTTACCTTGTTTATGTTCACTGTGTCCGATGTCTAGCTTGATTTCGCTAGGACACTGCTGCGTGCTATACTCTGTTATCAAATAAAAGTAAGGGTTAGAAATGTTGGTAGTATAACCAACACTCTTATATAACTTTAGTTATACATCCCTTACTTAATTTTACGTTATCCTACTTGGTTACATTGAGTAACCCTAGGGTTTCAATCTATCCTAATCGGATTGTTTTTAACTTTAGGTTTCAAAATCCTATTTTTTTGTAAAACCTTTTGTAAAATTCTTTGTTAAATCTTTTGTTTAACTTTAAAAACTGGAAATCATAAAATAAGATTGGTAAAAATTATTGACTATTGGAAACTGCCTTTGGAACTGCTTCACATTGTCAATTTATCAGTACATGTGAAAAATTACCTTTTTCTGTATTGTTTCCAGAAATTCTGTACAGAATTTTCCTATTTCCTGTACAGTTTTTGAAATCCAATTCTATTTAAAATCAAAGCCGATTTTGAAAAAGTTGTCTTCACGAAAGTTTTAGCTATCGAAGAGCCCTACAACTTTCGTGTTTGAGGAAAATCTAATTCGGACGTTAACACATTCAAATTCCTTGTTGAACTAATCCTGGCCGTGCATAAATCCTGGGCACGGTCAGGTTCTGTTTTTGGTGAAAACCAAGGCTGTGAGAGCCCTATTTTGAAAAACGGTCTGCGATAACCTCTAGAAAAAACCCTGTTCTACAACTTTCATGTTTTAAGTTTTTCCTAATTCGGCCTCTAAAGGCCTCAAAATCTGCTTTTCCCGAAACTGGCCATTTTCTACCCGAAATAGCAGTTTTCGGTTTCGATTTTGTTTTACGTCCTATTACGTACACCCTACCTCAACCGACCGCATCGGGAGCCTAAATCAATCATGCAGTACGTTTCTAATGTTCAATTTTTAACATACAAACCCAAATTAATATCATCCACAAACATGCAAAACCCTAAACATATTAACAAACACTTAACATACAACATGATTAAACCACCAACCATAGACCTAATTAATCAAGCACATAACCTATAATTCTCAGCTGGGGCAGAAAATAAAGTGAGCTTATGCTCAATACAACCAATGCTCAAATACATTTAAATTTCTCCAAATGAAATTTAATTGAAAGCTTAGATGATTAGGGGATTTTACCTCACTTTTGGTTAAGATTTGAGCTTGGCTTTCTTGCTTTTCTCCCTTCACTAGCCACCGGCCTTGCTTGGCTAATGGGATCCAAAGTTTTTCAACCTTCCTTCCCTTGAAGTCCGATCACTAACTTGCTCAAAAATTCCGACCAATTGCTCTAAAATCCGACCAATTCTTGGCTTGGTTCTCTCCCCCCTACAACCGGCCTTTTGGCCAATATGGGTTTCAAAATTTCCAAACTTTTATTTTTTCTTGGCTTTCCACTATAAATCCGAACCCTCCCTAAGAAAAATCCCCTTGAAAATTTTTGTTTTCCTTCCTCTCTCTTTTCTCCCCAAATCCGGTTTCTCTCTAAAAAAAAATGGCAAGAGTTTGGCCAATTTTTCTAATTTTTTTGAATTATGGCAACCCCTATTTATAGAGGTTGGAACTTCTTGAAATTGCACAATTTAGTCCTCAAATAAATCAGCAATTGGACATTGGGGGGAAGCATGTGGCCGGCCAAAGGTGGCTAAATTAAGCCTAATACTTTCCAAATTATCATTAAATAACATAATGATGTAAATATTAAAAAGGTGGATGATATCATCCACCATAAAGGTTGTTTGGCTCTTTACTTATAGTACAGCTTCTTTTAAGTTTACACAGGTATTTCCAATACTGGATTCACTTATACACAGTATTGATTTACTGAACTGCAGTCCAAAATTCATCTGTGTAAAAATGAACTGTATAAAAATTTTCTCATAACTTGGAACCACTTGGCCCAAGATATTCTAATTAATGTGCTTGATTTTCTATGGTGGTTTTGAATCCTAAACATATCGTTTTAGTTATAAAAACGGCTTTATGCAGTATAATTCTATACTGCGAATTATTTAATCGTACAACCTTTTTCTTTAACTTTTTGGGTCAATCTTTGGCTTTCTCGTCCACCATTGACTTTCTTGTCAACTGCTGACTTTCCCGCCAAACTTTGACTCCCGTGGTCAACAATTGACTTTTTGGTCAACCGTTGACGTTTTTCGGTCAAACTTTGACCAACATAAAAATTTTGGCGATTTTACTCCTTTTTGCCTAAAAGGTCATTTGCTTGATTAAGCAATCATTTTCGAGTCTTATAAAATCATAAAAATCACAAAACGTAATAAAAACCCTTAACCGGGCTTTTTCATACATATCTTCATATTTTGTACAAATTTCTGAAAACAAAAAAATCGTATTATTGCAGAAAAACTTGGTATTACAATTTACCCCCCTTAAAAATTTTCGTCCTCGAAAATTAGAACAAACTGGGGTAGTTTTTTCCTCATGTCATCTTTTAATTCCCAGATTGCCTTTTTTTTTCAACCTTGTGGTTTTGCCATACCACTTTAACCATGGAAATTGTTCTATTTCGTAATACCCTTTTTTTTTTTTTATCCGAATTGGCTTCTCCTCGTACGTCAAATCAGTTTGAATTTCAATTAGTTCTTGACTTAACACGTGGAAAGGGTCTAGTACGTATTTCTTTAGCATTGATACATAAAAGACATTGTGCATCGACGCCAACTTTAGCGGCAAGGCAAGTTTGTAGACTACTTTCTCAATCATTTCAAGGATTTCAAATGGTCCTTAATACCTTGGACTAAGTTTTCCCTTCTTGACAAATCTCGTGATTTCCTTTATAGGAGCAATTTTGATGAATACCGCATCTCCAACCTGGAATTCCAAAGGCCTTCTATGCTTATCAGCGTAGCTTTTCTGGCGATTAAAAGCCACATCAAGCCTTTGATTAATTTTCCTAATATCCTCTAAAGTCTTTCTAATGAAATCCGTGGTTTGAAGCTGCTTCTGTCCGACTTGTTGCCAATAAATGGGGAATTTGACTTTTTCTTCCATACAATGCTTCGAATGGAGCCATACCAATCGAAGTGTAATAACTGCTGTTATACGAAAATTCGATCAATGGCAGCTTCCAATCATAATTTCCTTTGAAATCCAAGACACATGATCTTAGCATATCTTCTAGTGTCTGGATAGTTCTTCCTAACTGGCCATCAGTCTGGGGGTGAAATGCCGTACTGAGCTTAATGTCGATCCCATAGCGTCATGAACACTGGTCCAAAATCGAGAGGTGAATCATCCATCACGATCTGAGATAATCGATTTTGGCACTCCATACAGTCTAATGATCTGAAATACGTAGACATCAGTCAATTTTCTACTAAAAAGGTGGCTTCAATAGTAATGAAGTGGGTTGATTTGGTTAATAGATCCATAATAACCCAAATTGTGTCATTCCCTCTTGCAGTCCTGGATAGGTTTATTACAAAATCCATTGTAATTTGTTCCTATTTCATTTGGGAAGTTCTATTTCCTGCAAATCTCCTCCAGGATATCTATGTTCTGCCTTAATTTTCCGACAAGTTAGGCACTTTGACACGTATTCCGCTATCTCCTTCTTTATGTTTGGCCACCAATAATTCTTTCGGAGGTCTTTGTACATCATGGAAGCTCCTAGATGTACTGAATATGGCGTCTTATGTGCCTCTGACAGTATCTGATCCTTTAAATTCAAAGTCGGAAGTACAATTCCTTTCTTTGAAATAAATAACATCATTCGCAGAGGTATTAAATTCCTGGTTCTTTCTTTCAAAAAGTTGTGCCTTAATCAAAAAGAGAATCATTTTCTTAATGCGACTTGATGGTTTCTAAATCTTGAGTGCGAAAACTACTGCCGCAAGCTCCAGATTATGCGTAGGATAATTCCTTTTTGTGACTCTTTAGTTGTCGTGATGCGTATGCTACTACCTTTCCATTTTGCATTAGGACAGCTTCTAATCCACTTTTAGAAGCGTCACTGTAAATCATGAAATTTTCTGCATCTATATCAGGAATTATTAACACCGATGCGCTTGTTAGCTTCTTCTTGAGCTTTTGAAAATTCAACTCGCACTTCAGGGTCCATGCGAACTTCTTCCCCTTTCGAGTAAGGGCTGTAAGTGGTGCGACAATCTTGGAAAATCTTTTGACGAGTCGCCGATTGTAACTAGCTAGTCCAAGAAAACTCCTTATCTCCGTAACGTTCTTAGGTATCGGCCATGAACTGACCGCTTCCACTTTTGTCGAGTCTATGGAAATCCTTCCCTTTAGCATCACATGACCCAAGAAATGAACTTTTCATGAACATAGCATAAAACTGATTTCGCCTTAACGTCTCCATTACCATCCTAAGGTTATGCTCATGTTCCTCCTTGGACCTTGAATAAATCAGAATGTCGTCAATAAAGACAATGACGAACTTGTCTAGGTATTCCTTGAACACTCGGTTCACAAGGTCCATGAAAGTAACAGGGGCGTTGGTTAATCCAAATGGCATAACCAAAAACTCATGGTGCCCATAGCGAGTTTGAAAAGCCATCTGGGAGATATCCGTCTTCTTGATCTTGAGCTGATGATAATCTGATCGCAGATTGACTTTCAAAAATACAGCTGCTCTCCTGTGTTGATTAAAAAGATCGTCAATCCTCAGAAGGGAATACTTGTTCTTGATTGTAATCTTGTTCAGCTCAAAATAATTGATGCATATGCGCAAAGATCCATCCTTTTTCCTTTATATACTAAACAGGCGCTCCCCACGGAGCGTGACTCTGTCGGATGAATCCTTTGTCTAACAGTTCCTGTAACTGCGCTTGAAGCTTCCTAAGCTCAGTGGGTGCCATATCCGAGCAACAACTCGATCTCAAAAGAACTTTTCCATTCCCACGAAAATCCAGGTAAGTCCTTCGGAAAGACATCTACATACTCCTTTATAATGAGGACATCATCTGGCGTCAACTCCATTTCCTGATCCTTGTCCACCATGTTAGCCAAATATCCTTGGTAGTCATTAGCTAACATTTTCCAAGCCTTTATTACCGAAACTAGCCTGGTTGCTGAGCTCTAAGACTGTCCGGAGAAATTGAGCGCTCCTTCTTAGCCTGGCGGACTAGATGTAACACGATGCTTTCGACAATCAATCTTAGCGTTGTCCTTTCCTAAGAACTCCATTCTTAGGATTACACACTAATCTTGAAGTTTGATCACAACAAGATCCATGTATAATTTTCTGTCATAATTGACTATTGGGACTCTTTGTATCCAATAGTCAGACAGAAGAATTTTTTCCTAGCTAAAGGAATATTCTACAAGATTACTCTAAACTATTGTCTTTTCTTCCTAATTTCTGGGCGAAATCCATTGATACAAATAAATGGTCTGTCTCAGAATCAAGCAGAGTAAGTGTATCATAAAATGGTGACAGAAATCTAACCTGTTGCCACCGATGAAGTTCCAGCTTCAACGTCTTCTTTTGTGTAGGCATAATTCCAGGTCTGTGGTTTCGGAGCCTCCAGTCTTTCCTGTGTGATCGAAAAGCCTTCAATTTTTGCTTGGACTACAAGTAATTGATGATCCGAATCTCTATTTGGAAACTGGGGGTTTGGATTCTGGTTCTTCTGCATAGTGGCCTTCCTTGTCACAAAGGTAGCAAATGTTCATTCCAAATTTACACACTCCTATGTGTCTCCTTCCACACTGGGCGCACACCGGATAACTATTGCTATTATTATTACCCCCACTACCTCGATTGGTTTTCTTTTGAGGGTAATTTCCCTGTTGGCCTTGACTTGTAGCATTCTTTCTCTTCTTGTTCTTTCCTAATTGTTTGAATTTTTGAGCCGAATTACTGGTTTGGCCCTTCGAATACAATTTCAGATTCTATTGGGGCTGCAACTGCTTCACCGTGTCCTTATTTTCCTTCTTAGCCTTAAGAATTTGAATTCTGGCCTCCTTATCTTGGTTAATCCGGTACTCAGCTCTTATTGCCTGACCGATACAATCGGACACCAAAGTAGGAGGGTTACTGCCAGCACTAATTTGCTTGGCAATATCAGTCCGAAACATCTTCATCATCATTCTTACCTTTTCGGTCTCATTTGGTACAAGCTCTGGACAAAAATGGGCTAGCTGTTCAAATTTCTTGACAGCCTCCAATACTGTCATCGATCCCTGTTTGAAACTATTGAACTCATTCTGCTGAGCTGTAAGAATTTCCCGATTGTAGTACATTGCTCTAAACTCGATCATGAAATCTTGCCAGCTCATGGTTGTCACGTTTCTACGCATTTGCACAGTCATCCACCAATGCTGAGCATCCTTTTTAAGCACAAAGGAAGCACACAGAACCTTCTCATGTTCTGTCAGTCCCATGAAATCCAAAATTACTTTGATATCTAATAACCAATTATCGGCCTCTATTGAGTTCGTGGGTCCTTCAAACTCAGGCGCCTTCATTCGCCTGAAGTGCTTATGTAAGGAATCTTCCCTAGTCAGGGGTGGGTTTTCTTGAGGCG